>JASEVX010000002.1:146477648-146525745 GCA_031761405.1 Serripes groenlandicus
GGACACACGGCATTTCTGGCAAAGCATAGTATCAAGCCACCGGGGACACACGGCATTTCTGGCAAAGCCTTCACTTTACATTGATTCAGCTCATGTTAATCACGCTGGATGTCTGCCTCTCTCCCCAAATAAAACAGATCTGCCCGTCGTTTGGGTGTGTGTTGTCTAAAAATTAATTGTAGGTGCATTAGTTTATATAAAATCAAAAGTGTCATATATATGTTCAGGTGCTTCCAATTTGATCTATTTTGAAAAGCACTTACTTGTACATTTGCTAGCTCAGTCAACCAATGAATTTACATCTTTTGACTAGCACTCGCTGAGTGCTTGATGCGGTAAAACAATCTGAATGGACTCCTGTTGAAGTATTCGGGAAGCTTGATGTGTTTAAAAAATCTGAATGGACTCCTGTTGAAGTATTCGGGAAGCTTGATGTGTTAAAAAAATCCGAATGGACTCCTGGTGAAGTATTCGGGAAGCACACATTGGAAGAGGAGGTTTCATCACATAGCTTTATTCCAAATAGTGAAATGCATTATTGTTTTTATCACTTTCACGCATAACACCGGACGTTTTAGATGATGACGTTTTAACAATAAATATTCGATTAAGGCTGTTGGCCTCATCGCTTAACCTAAGACAGTGGTGCAGAGGTAGAGCGTCGGCCTCTCACATCAAAGGTCCCTGGTTCGAGTCCCGTGATGAGCGGGTCCTGACTTTGGGATTTTTCCACACAATCGGCGCGAGTACTGGTTAAGTATCCAGGAAGCAGACATCGAGCGTGATTAATATAAGCTTAAAGCTTGTTTCGCAATCGATTTAAAATAAATAAGTTTAAACTAAGAAAGAACATGTGTACTGGCAATCGATATAAATGAATGAGTTTAGAATACATGCGCTGTTGAATTTAAAAATTGTTATCCTTTTAACATTTTCGCAAAATAATATGTTACCGTTGGTGATTCCAACATATAACTCCTTTTAAGTGTTCAAATTCATTATACTAGATATCAGTATATACTATTATTATTTATTTTTTTTAAATATTATTGATATTGCGATAATGTGTAGTTTATTTGTACCCCTTTTCACGTTGTTTCCGTTCGTCTGCTGTCGAGGCACGAACTGTACATGTATTAGTCTGGTCCGATTTTCTAAAATGTTGCCTAGAAATAACTTCTAACGGCAAATAATTATTATTTGGTCCAGCAAAGATTTTTAACCTAATTTGGGTATACTGAGTCCAAACAAAATATGCTGGCCATCGTGAAAATGTCGTTAAGTAGGTCAAAATGGCGGACTCTCAATTTAGAAAAATACAGTTTAGATTAAATTGTAGGACATTTATAGTAAGTATTGATATTAAATAAGTATAATTTTGTTAAAGTACGCTATATAAATTATTTATTTGTTAGATTTCTTGTTATTTAGTACTGATAGTCTTAAAAAATATCAAAACACACAATAAAACAAAATATCCAGAATGAAATTAATATCATGCGTCAAACCATCGTCTTCAAATTTTCTTTTAATCATTAATGATTATAAGAATCTTTCTTGGCTATGAGGTAAGATAGAGAAAGTTTACCCGAGTGTAAACTGTTTTTGGCACTGTAACGAAACTGGTTGAGTTACCGACCAAAACAGTTTACACGAGGGTATACTTTCTCTATCTACATGATTGATTCTTTTTTTTTTTTCTTGCATATTTTCATTAAACTGTGTTAAACTGTTCACACTTACATCTGTTTACCTTCATTTAAGGAAATGGATAAAGGTAAATGGATGCCCGAGTATTGTTGTCGATTAAAATAGCATTTATACAAATTGAGTTTATACCTCCAACACAGTAACTCTTTCAGCGCCGAATTGTTTAAAGTAGACTCTTCCATATTCAAAATCGGGCGTCTCCATTACTCATGTAATCAAATATTGGACAATTTTGATAACTAAAAGGCAAACAATGCTGATTTCAGGTGAGACAGCTCGTTACGAGCTGAATCACCTGAATCAGTATTGTTTGCAAAAACCTCAATATTGCCTTCGGCTCTGAAAGGGTTAAGATGACTGAAATACTGCTTTAGAATGAAAGAGAAAAATTATTCTCAATTTTAACTTTTTAATGGGCATAATACATTAAGTGCACTCTCTTTACAAAAAGATATGAATAAAGCGACCATTTTGATTGAGTTAAAATGGGGGGTTTATACCCTTTCACTCACCACGCCATATTCCCCCACCATATATCATTTGATATAAAAGGATGGAAAAGAAAGCATTAGGTTTTATTTAAAAGCCTGTGTTCGTATCGAAGATGTAGATCTGAGAAAATAGAATGAACTCTTTCAGAGCCAAAGGCAATATTGAGGTTTTTTTGCAAACAATACTGATTCAGGTGAGTCAACTCGTAACGAGCTGTCTGTGAAATCAGCATTGTTTGCCTTTTAGTTATCAAAATAGTCCAAAAACTTTTTTTACATGAGAATTGGAGACGCCCGATTTTGAACATGGAAGAGTCTACTTTTAACAATTCGGCGCTGAAAGAGTTAAGAAAAATGTTGTTGTTGCTGTATTGATCATAAAGGGTGCATTTCACAGGTTAAAGAAAAAGGCTGATCTTTATCCCACTCTGTATTTCGACCGTAAACCACACACACAACATATATGCAGTAGGCAACTTCAAAAAACATCCAGACAAAACTTGGTCAATCTCATAAGATGAAAGTACAATCATTGAATGTATTTCAAACCATTGTTGCAAAAGGGAGAAATTGCTACTTATGAGCAATTGCTCTTGTTGGGCGCCACAATGATTTAAAAACTCGTTTGCTATAAATGCGTCACAATGCGTCTGAACGAGAGACAGCTCTATGGTTAACACTTTCCCTCATATAGACGCTTTCTGACGCCTCTGCAGCAGACGGCATTTTAAAAAACATAGTGACAAAAGAAAAAATTGCTCAGAACGAGCAATTTCTCCTTTTGCCACAATGATATCTACCATTTTCCCTCATATGGACGCTTTCTGACGCCTCTGCAGTAGACGGGTTTTTGGAAAACATAGTGACAAAAGAAGAAATTGCTCAGAACGAGCAATTTCTCCTTTTGCCACAATGTTTTCCACTTTTAGTCATAGGTTATCCATTCAATTAAAGTGATTTTTCCATTTTTTTGGACAAAATATGTTCAAAGTCGTCTGCTGTGATGCGAGTCACATTGTAACGCTTTCATGTCTTGAGTGATAAACATGCGGTGTTAAGGATAGAAATACATGTACATGTTCACCAGAAAAAGCGGATTCATCTTTAATAGAACATATATATTTGACAAAATATGTTGAAAGTCGTCTGCTGCAGAATTGTCGTATGAGGGAAAGGGTTAAGGATACCCCGTAAATATTCATACCAATGAGACGATTACTACAGCGCGGAATAAGAATTTAGACGAAGTGTCGACATTTGACAATTTTCGGGAAGTCCGTCACTACGTTAGATGTTTTAACCCTTTCCCATCATACGACAATTCTGCAGCAGGCGAGTTGAACATATTTTGCCAAAAAATAGAAAAATCTCTATAATTGAATGGATAACCTATGACTTAAAGTGGGAAAACATTATGGCAAAAGGAGAAATTGCTCGTTTTTTAGCAATTTCTCCTTTTGTTTACTATGTTTTTCAAAAATCTGTCTGCTGCAGCGGCGTCAGAAAGCGTCTATATGAGGGAAAGGGTTAAGTTAATGTACATATACAAACAGTTGTAGGTATTCATGCAAATCGTTTCGATTTTATCAGTCATTTTATCACTATAAATGTCGGGAGAATTTACTTTGCCTTAGGTTAGTTGACGAATATGAAAATATATATATGTACATGTGGTGTACATACATGAGTACCTGGGACACGTCAGGCGAGAACCGACCTTATAACAACTTATTGGTTATTGGTAAATATAATATTGTCGATCCTTTGAAGAGTTGTATTTTCTTGGTTAAATAATTCTTGGTTCTCTAGTGGCTTCCAGGATGCCTGTACAAAATGTCGACTAAGAGAGATCTCGACCAGATTAACCCTTTCCCACATGCAGACGAAATTTGATGCATATGCAGCAGACGACTTTTCAAATCATTGTGTCAAAATTTGGTCAGCTTGCGCGCCTAGCATGTGATATAGTTGGTACCGCGTCATGTTTTACATCACGTTTCAATATAGTTGCATTAGCGGTGTGTACATTTTATCAGAGGACTAGACAAGAAGGAGTAAACCGGTCTTTCCGCACCCATATCTCTCTTAAGACTCAACCAAACCCTATGTTGTGTGTACTCAAAATAATCGTCTCACCGAGACGATTCTTTTGAGTACACACAACATAGGGTTTTAGTGTCGAATAAGGAATTTGGAAGGTGAAATACGCCCCTTATCTAGATCTAGAGCTCTGATTTTATACAACTATATTCAATGTTATGGATACTTCTCATAGAATACCCCGCGTTGAAACTGTTTACAAAGCAAGTACACATGTGATATGAAACTTGTCTAGACATGTGTATGTATAAGCATAGTCATTTCAGTTCATAACTCACAGCAAAGCACTCTATTAATCGATCGCAAATTTCCCACGAGGAATGCATCCACTACTTCCAATAGGATGTATTTGGTATATATCTAAAGATTCGTATGTTCGTTTAATATTTATGTCGTGGATGGTAATGCTAAGTCTAAAACCATTGGCTAAAATTAATAAACTCTTGATTGAAGATCACACTTGCGTTCAGGTTACTATTGCATCAGCTATCGATACTATAGATAACAGCTACGTGAAGAAGCTGAACTTTGATTGGTTGGTTTTCTAGCGTTTGCTGAACTTTGATTGGTTGGTTTTCTACCGTTTGCTGAAATTTGATTGGTTGGTTTTCTACCGGTTGCTGAACTTTGATTGGTTGTTTTTTCTACCATTAGCTGAAATGAATTGTTTGAACACATTGCAGGATACGTTAGCATGCAAATAAGTGAAACCCCTTCATTTCCATGCCAACGCGTCTTCGTCAAATAAGTGAAACCCCTTTATTTCCATGCCAACGCGCCTTCGTCAAAAAGTGAAACCCCTTTATTTCTATGCCAACGCGCCTTCGTCAAAGAGTGAAACCCCTTTATTTCTATGCAAACGCGCCTTCGTCAAATAAGTGAAACCCCTTTATTTCTATGCCAACGCGCCTTCGTCAAAAAAATGATACCATTTTGTTTTCGTGTCCAAAGCATTGTTATTACAATGCAAGGGTATGTTAATGATTCGAATACGAACACATTCAATAATTTGGCGTTAAAATATGTTGTCTCGTGACTAAAAACACCCACAACTAATCAACAATTATGTTCGAATGAATCACCCACATCAACATTTTCTTTCAAAAACCTATTTAAGTATACTCTACTTGGCTTAAATATAAGCTTGCATTACTGAACATTGTGCCGACTCCGATTGACCGTTTGGAATGCATGTAGTAGTTAATGTAATACAAACATGTTTGATCTTATTCAAACAAAAGCTTAATCGGCTTTAAAAAATGAATTCAGGATCTTTTCTCAAAAAGATTCACCAAATAGCAAATATTTGAACCATGTTCTTGAAAATGGAAAAGGAAAATAAAACATAAACATTAAATGTATACCGCGATGCAGCATTCTATGATTATTGAACACACATAAACCAACTGAATCCATTGGTTTAATACCATTTTAGATCGGTATGTCTGCTTAGATAAATAAAACCTCATCGATTCTCGTCTGTCAAGACAGAATGAACTATTCTAAAATGAAAGATCTTGATGTATGTGTTGGCCTCGGGAGGGGTTGTCAATACATGATAGAAGTCCCCCTATTAGTCAGTATGAAACGTCACTGACTCGGAACGTCGGTAATTCACACACACACACACACACACAAGCCTAATACATCTGCACTGCTTGGCCTGCTAGGGCTTTTCAAGTAGTAATGGCGGAATATTAAAACTCTTTCTTTACATCGGATGGAAAAGTGTTATGAATTCATGATGTATTTGCCTTTGTGATGAAGGGAAATATTCAGAAACGTATTAACAAAGCTATACAGTGGATTGGTCGATATTTAGGGTATCTATATGTTTTTTATTTGATTTTATTGGTGTGTTATAGAAAGTATGTGTATTGTGAATTTGCTATTTCTAGAAAATTTATTTGCGTATTTTACTACATACGAATCGTATATTGTCTATATGATTTTTAAAATATGATTTGCAACATTATGGACAGGGTTGGTCGAAGGCTGTACATAGCGTATTTTTTGTTGTAATTAATCTTTCGACAATACAGAAATATGAAATTATCAGGGGACGTGTCTACCAAGGACTCTAGCCTACGCTCGACACACTTTGTTCTGCTGTTTCAGCAAAGTCACTGCTTTCCGGTCTTTCATCTTGAACATACGTTGGTGTTATTTGGAAGACAATTTGTGTTGCTTAGTAGAGATGAACATATCAAGAAGCACATATCGAGGGCTTGGCGTGAAACGGTTGTAACTAAAATTGGTATTTTCTTGCCAAGGTTAATAACCTCACCATTATGTCTTTATAAGCGTTAAATCATTTTTCTTGGTAAACAATGGAAATTTAGGTGCCATTGCTCGTTCTGAGCAATGGCACCTAAATTTGCATTATTTACAAAGGGGTCAAAATTGCCCCTAAACCAGGGATTTCAAAATGGGTTTTTAGATACAACCGTTGCACGCCAAGCCCTCGATATTAGATAAATTGTTAATTTGGAAATGGATTCGAACGCTTCTACTGTTTACGAAAATCTCGGATTTTGTCGACGGATCTTAATCGAGTTTGTAAGTACAGCATTGTAGGTATATCCGAACATTTGTTGGAAAAATTGAACTTTTTGATGTAGTTTTCATATAAACTTTGCAATACTGAACAACGCCGCAATTTTTAGACAGGCTTTTAAATATCAGTCAATGTGCTACTAATATTTTCGTAGCTCAACAAGTAAAAATGTAAAAGCATTAATATATTGTATTTGTTCATTATCATTTAACTTGAGACATTAAAGCAATTTTCAAATCCGATCGACCTTCAGACCTGCTATGTTGTGAGACAATTGTACGCGCACTTTTAAATACAGAGAACAGTTCTAAAATACGTCGTAGGTGAAGAAGAGCCAGTGTTTTTTTTCCCCCAGAATATTTGTGTTCTATGTATTGTGAAAATCGTGATGTATATGATGTTGTATAACCTCGTGTTGCTTGTATTATATTATCATAAAATTATGAACTGAGCACAGACTTAATAAGTATACACGTGCATATATCCTGTCGTGAAGCTATGTAATTGATCGATCCGACTTAGGTTCTCACATAAATTATGTGTGTGAGAATATGACTTGAATTCTTTGATTACAGTGTAAATGTCACATTCTTAATGTGAAAGTGACATTCTTATCGTGATTTTGCTTTCAAATTATTATCGTGAAAGTCGCATTTTTATACGGTGAATATTTCTTTCAACCCATTTCCATATAAAAACAATTCTGCAGCAGACGACTTTGAAACCGTCTGGGCAAAACTATGGAAAAATGTCTTTATATGAAAATGAATTTATTAATTGAGTTAAAAACCTAGTGGCAAAAAGAGAAATTGTTCATTATGACAACTTCCCCCTTTTTGACACAATGTTTTCAATAGTCGTCTTCTGCAAATACGTCAAAACGTTTCTGAAAGTGGGAAAAGGTTCAACAGATCATTCGAACGATCTCAAATTGTCTTTTTTTTAATTACAAGTTGACATATGTCATCGCACCCTTATTTAAGTAATAGATTAAACATTAAAAATGTTGAACACTTGCAGAATGGTGCGTCACTGTTTATTATACTGTGGATAAATTGCCGTAAAAGATTATTTGAAAATAATTATAGTTGATTTTACCATTTTTCACACAAAAGACACAGTATGGATTTTTATTGAAATTAGTTAATTTATAGTGCCAGGGTAAACAACTAAACAAAACTCAACGAGATGGATATATTTGGTTTTTAATTCAAAATGGAGTTCATCACTAGTAAAACAGGTACATGTTAACGTCTTTATGTAAGTTTGGCTTACACAAAGAGATGTCAAAGGTTCTACCCATTGGGAATGCTCACATAGACGCTCTTACTTGCCTTGTATATAATATTATCTGAGGCAGGTTGTGAAATGCTAATTTGATACCAGTACATGTGCTCAAAGGTACTACTATAGAGTATAGTCATTTTACATAAATGTTCCTAGTACACGTGCTCAAAGGTACAACTAGTATAGTCACTGTACACAAATGTTCCTAATACACGTGCTCAAAACTACTAGTTTAGTCATTGTACATAAATGGTCCTAGTACACGTGCTCAAAGGTACAACTAGTATAGTCATTGTACATAAATGTTCCTAGTACATGTGCTCAAAGGTACAACTAGTATAGTCACTGTACATACATGTTCCTAGTACACGTGCTCAAAGGTACGACTAGTATAGTCACTGTACATAAATGTTCAAAATGTGAAAAATTGACATTTACAAATGATTATAAGTCTCTTTTTTTAAAAACTATTTTGGTGCAACTTTCTTTACAGGTGAAACAACACCATATAGCTAATTAAAGTAAAGCCTGTTTTGAAATACTCCATTAATTTTGTTCATGGTCTGTGAAGCATACACAAGAGAGATTCGAGACAGCGACATGGTTAAATGAGATTCGTTTGACAACACCCATTTGCATTCAATTTTATAAAAATAATAACACTTTACATTAAACATGATTTCTACATTTTTGATCTGCAAATATCCTTCTAGATTTTAATTCTTTCTGTCTGGTTTCGTCTTTGTATTACATATGAGCCAAGTTTGGCGATTTGGTATTTTGGACTGTATTGACTCTCCGTACTGGGCCATATACAGGTATCTTGACGTTAACATAGTGGGGCTAGTCTTCTATATTTTTGTCTAACAGTGTATAGTGGTTATATTATATTGTAGACATACAGTGTAGACTCCACAGTGGTTATATTATATTGTAGACAAACAGTGTAATATTGTAGACATATAGTGTAATATTGTAGACATATAGTGTAATATTGTAGACATATAGTGTAGCCTCCACAGTGGTTATGTTATATTATAGACAAACAGTGTAGACTCAGTGTTAACAAGCGAACACAAATAGTAATTATAGTCATAGGCTTATTACATGTATAATCATATTAATTATAATAATAATAATAATAATAATAATAATGATTTCTTCACTGTTTACTATTTTCTTCACGGTTTCATTTCTATACCAATGTTTTTATCATTGACATTCTCCATATACAACAAACCTGAAGCAGACGACTTTGAAATCATTTAGTAAAAACAAAAACTCTCTATAAATAAAAGGACAACTTTTAAATAATGTTGAAACATTGTAATGTGGGGAGAAATTCCTCATTATGCTCGATTTCCCTATTTGCTATTATGTTTTCAAAAGTCGTCTTCAGCAGAAGCGTCAAAATGTGTCTGTATGAGAGAAATGGTTAAATAATTTGCCCTGGTACGAAACATGTTGCCATTTTTCTATTAAAAGGAAATGCAACATGCTGTTCACTTTTTATTAGCTGAACTGTTATCGTTTCATATTTATTTTTGATCAAAGCATCATGTGTTATCTACAAAATTTTAAACTTGAAAAGCGTGCTGCCTTGTTCGGGAGTTACCAATGATTGCCAAAAAAAAATGGAGATTTTTCTTAAAATACGTACACCGAATCATGAAATCAGAATGTTTTTCAGATACCAACTGCCTGATGGGTATTGATTTTTTTACCTGTTCAATTCCCATATTAATGACATGCATCACGTGTTTCAGCCGGCACTCAGAAAAACAGGGCTCTGCCCAATTGAAACAAATAATAATGGATCGGAAAACAGCTCGAGTAAGATACCATTGTCTCGAGTCTATTCGCTAACTGATCTGGACCTTCACTGGTTTGTGGTTGGTTTATCTGTACCGTGTTAATTGTGTTGCACGCACACCTATCCTGCGTTCAATAGACAATGATACCAAAGCAAAACAAAGCAAAAAAGCACCAAATTGTGTTCAGTTATTTTCCGTGAAAACACAGTTCGACAGCGTTTGGCTTGACGTATTTTAGAACAATTCTTAAATACAATTAAAAATAATATTACTACACTAAAAAGGACAAAACAAATGTTTTTGAAGATGGTCACGATGTCGTAATTGGTATATACATGAATATATATGATGCTTCACTGTAGTTGTATTGTCCGTGTATAGTGAACTGTCACAGTCACATGCTTTACGGTCACTGAACTCTACACGTTCTATGTAAACTGACGGGGTTATTTATTCAAAAGCAGACTGTTAAATAAGCTCGTATGCTGGTGTTTGTTGTTGACCTCGATATTTGGAAACAAATTGCATTGTTATGAATGCTACAGTAACAAGTCATTTCACCTTTAAACGTGAAAGTTAAAACATGAAAAACGGCTCTAATATGTAAATACATTTCGTACAATCATTGGAATAGAGTTTAAAGCGACTGAACTCCAGATACCCAACTGTCGAAAAAAAATAAAATTTCCAATTTTAAGAAAATAAGTGTTATTTTTGTATTTGGGGCATTACAATATGATAACGACTCAAGTTCACTTTATTGATAAAAAAACGATACATTTTCTACACTGGTTTTACTTGGATAACATAAAGAATAACATTTAGGGCGAATTCGAGGTTTTTTTTGTGTTTTTTTGTTTTTTCGTGCCATCTGGATTTCAGTCGCTTTAAAGGAGACATTGTTCATTATGTTTCCAAAAGTACGTTAACATGCCGTGGATTATTTTTAAACAGTTCAATGCGTTTTAAAATGAACGTGTCAGGCTTTGCAATTGAACGAATTCATCGCCAATTCTAGGAACAGCAAGCAATCTCTACAGTATATAGTTTGGTCAGAGGGCGCGGAAAAACTCTATAGTGGTGGAATGGGCTTGACAAAATTGGTTCAAGTTGTTAAGGGTTAATTAATAATAGTTAAGCATATTTTTTATAGCCTAATTGGAAACATCGTGAACTTATTTCTTGGAACCATGGATGGTGGTTCCGAGAAATAGAGGTGTTTTTCATCATCTAAAAATGGTATCAACAATGGCAACATGATTGTGTCCAATGTCAACGGTATGGTCATCACACCATGTACAGCCCAGTAAATGGATTGATTGGACATAGTATGAAACTAAACAGTGGCATAAGAGTTAAAATTTACCTTTATTCGTCAGGACATGCTGAATGCTTCATGAATATTTAAAAAGTCCTGAACGTTTCAGCGGGCATTTTAAAGGCTTCCTTTTGAACGGTTGCCCCAACGGTCGCCAAACACGTGACGTTTTCGCATAGTTATAGCGATGGTTAGGTGTAATAAAGGTGTAGCTCCATATTGTAACACAATGTCGTTAGACCGTTTGGGGTAAAACTGACCCATAGGTCTAATGAAGGTGGGTAAAACAACGCGCTCGGCTCGGATAAAAAGAATAACTAATCAAAACAACTCAACCTCAAAGACGATCATTACATGAATAAAAGAGCATTTTTGGTGACAGAGTACTAAGGAGGGTAATTGTGTGTCTTGAAGAAACCCAAACAAGTCTGTGCAAGGACGGATTGAGTTTATTTAATTTGACTTGACTAGTTTCACGGGGGTCATTGTGAAAACGTATCGCAACTGGGACGGGTCACACATTATTTGTGCTAGGGATGGTTCCCCGACCATTTGTTTTTAAATTAATTTAGTTGTGCGATTGATGAAAGCTTTCTTCGTTGGCCGATGTAACCGAACTGCACATCTGAACAATTGGAAATAGATACAGTTCAGACTGATTGAAATACACGAAGGTGATTTATACATTAACATGGTACTTTGGGAAACGAAAAAAATCTGTGTGCTGCTGATGTAGTCAGGGAGCAAAGGTAAGTCTGCTGAGACATTTGACGATGATAAATCACCAAATTATAAAATGATATGTGAACATATTTAATAAAGTAGAAAGTGTGAATGCTGCATCAAGTGCTTGAATAAAAATAGATACAACAACACAACTCGTTAACTCTTTCAGCGCCAAAGGCAATTGTTGAGGTTTTTGCAAACAATACTGATTCAGGCGAGTCAGCTCGTAACGAGCTGTCTCACCTGAAATCAGCATTGTTTGCGTTTTACTCATCAAAATAGTCCAAAACTTTTATTACATGAGAAATGGATACGCCCGATTTTGAACATGGAAGAGACTTCTTCAAACAATTCGGCGCTGGAAGAGTTAATTGTAATTTTAAAGTTTTAGTGTGATAGAGAGAACTTTTCCGCGTTTCAGCATATTTTAAACATTAATCTTTTCTAGATACATGTATGTTGGAAGTCGCCTTCGTCTTATCACAATTCTACATGAGCTTTTCTCCGGAAAACCAACCTTGACGTCATCATTACACATGTGGAAAACGATTTGCCATGTTAACAATCCAAACATATATACTGCTTTACAGAAATGACTTATCTGTAAACAGTGCAGAGCCAGATTAGACTGTGTATGCGACGGCTGATCTGGATCTGCATTGATCGCAAATGGTTTGCGGTTGGTTTTGGAAGTCCGCAGCTCTTGTGTTGCGTACTGGTGTCTACATTCAACTTAATGTATGCATTGTTGTATGAACATGGACCGTTTATGTTTGACATAAAATGACTGTTTACTACCAAATAACATTCTTATTCTAATTTTAAAGACAGTAATCAGATAAAATTTCAAGTTGAAATTAAAATGGTATAGCTATTGTTCACGATCGATATATGTGTATACAGTCAGACTCGATCTGCATTGTTCGCCATTCAATCACAAAAATAGTTCAAGAAACATCTGAACAAATCTGTCTTGGGTTTTTTAAAATCAAATTGCATAGGAATATATATTTTACACTTTTCATTAAACGTCAAGAGCTGTTTGTGAACAAGGCTAAATTAATAACATGCTCTCCTTTAAAAGGAAGGGGCTTTTCGATAACAACACAACGCAGATGCCGATGGATTATGTCTACTTGTAAAACGGACACGGATATACATGGCGCTGTTATGGAGGAGGACACGATGGCAGAGATGATTCTTGTTCTGTCTTTGTACAACGGACACATATGTACATGGCGCTGTTATGGAGGAGGACACGATGGCAGAGATGATTCTGGTTCTGTCTTTGGTTATCTAGCTGTATGATTGTTATACAAATTTCATAAAGCTAGGTTACCAAAGGCAGAAATAGAAGTCAAAACCACCCCGACACCTATCATTCATGGAGCACCAATAATAATAAAAAAAACCACAATGGCAATACATCATTGAATGGGAAATCACGAAGCCTGGATTTGTTTTGGATTCTGGATTACCACAATTCCACAAAGGTAGGTTGCAAAGGGCAGACATTAAGGCTAAGGTTAATCTGATAAAAACAGTTATTGGATTATGGATTGGAACGTCAATAAATGATGGGATAATGGCAAGAGTCACTGGGAAAATCACGGAGCATGGCTAATGAGGGGTTATCACAGAGCTCTAGCTAGCTAAGGGGCGTTTTGCATGTTCTAAAATCTGTATTAGACCCTCAAAGCCTATGATGTGGGTACTCATAAGAATCGTCTCAGTGAGGCGATTCTTTTCAGTACCCACAACACAGGGTTTGCTTTAATAATAAGAGAGAACTTGTGGGAAAAAGAGCTGAATACCCCTCCTTATCTGGACCTCTGGGTTATCACAATTCGATAAGCTTGGTTGCCAAATGTTAAAATAGAAGCCAAGATCATTCTTCATATATGTTCAGTAATTAAACATGTATTTGTAAAGTATTCTACTGCATATTTACTGTTTGGGGGTGAAAGGATTAAATATAAATAATTTAGTATATTTAACCCAACGACCTCGGAGCTGTACATGGAAGGAAAATGCTGGAAAGATTATGCCGGGGAAGAATAACACACGAACGTAGAAGACGATATCTAGCGATAAGTTCACAGTTCATACTTAAGGGTTTGCAACAATATCTATCGACTAATGAAATACGAGGGTATTGCTTTAAACTACAACACATCATGACGGAGAGCTGTTGAACAAATCGCTAGTGTTGCTGCCCATGACTTGATGTGTGCATACCAAGAACCAACAAGACATGTCCCGGTTAAACTCAATCACTTTCACTTAGTGTAAAATACTTTTAATGCAACTTAACCAACAATTTGAAGTTCCTATGGATGTACTGCTGGGAAGGAGAAAGACATTTCTTGTATGTTGTGGAATCATAAATAAGAGAAATGTCGCCGAGGTATAACTGAACTTATGTATTAAACGGCATAAACCCCACATTAAACTGAACATCATCGTGGTCTACATTGTTTGTTACTTTTGTTAATCATAGGACAGACTTGTCCTTGTATATACAACCTTGTTCAAACCTAACCCTTTCTATGCTGAATTGTTAACACGAGCTTGTCCAGGATATCTTTTTGCATTTGGAAGAGTCCAACACAAAAAATATCAAGATAGAAATGTTGAGTTGAGCAGCCAATAGTATACAGCCTGGTCAGACGGCGCCGGCAGACCTGATTATGTTCTAGTGACACATATTACACACACTTTGTTCAAACTGTCAAATAGTAGGGACAGGTTACCCCAAACGAAGTTGATATCCGGCAGAACTCTTAGATAAGGGTCGCTTTGGATGTTTTAACATCCTTATTTGACCCTCTAAATCTATGTCTCAATGAGACGATCCTTTTGGGTACCCACATCAAAGGGTCTCTGGGATAGCTCTGTGATAGCCTGTTGAACCAGAGGTCCAGATAAGGTGAGGTATTCAGCTCTTTTTCCTATAATTTCTTTCTTATCGTTAAAGCAAACCCTTTGTTGTGTGTACTCACTGAGACGATTCTTTTGAGTACCCACAACATAGGGTTAGAATGTCAAATAAGGATTTTAAAACATGCAAAACGCCCCTTATCTAGAACTGTGTTGTTTAATATGTACAGAGTATATATACACTTTTATGCCCGACATACATTACCACTTATCAATTTTGTTCAACCACTCACACATTCAATTACTCATCCACCAACCCATTCATTTTACCACCCAGCAAACACAATCTTACTCTCCCACTCACTCCACACACCCATTCACTCACTCACTCCAAATAATCACACATTCATTCACTCCAACACTCAATCATCCAGACTCATACATTCATTCACTCATGCTCTTGATCACCAACATATTCATTCCCTTCAACACTCAATCAACTACACAATAATTCATTCACTCACTCACCCTCTTATTAGCACACTCGCTCCATCCAACGTTCACACTCACTCGCTCGCTCACTTACCCATTTACTCACTGGTTTACAGTTACTTACTGCATACGGAATGTGTTGGTTTACAGTGACTAACTGTATACGTAATACGTTGGTTTACAGTGACTATCTGTATACGGAATGTGTTTGTTTACAGTGACTAACTGTATACGGAATGTGTTTGTTTACAGTGACTTACTGTATACGGAATATGTTGGTTAACAGAGACTAACTGTATACGGAATGTGTTGATTTACACTAATAACTGTATACGGAATGTGTTGGTTTACAGTGACTATCTGTATACGGAATGTGTTTGTTTACAGTGACTTACTGTATACGGAATGTGTTGGTTTACAGTGACTTACTGTATACGTAATTTGTTGATTTACACTGATTAACTGTATACGGAATGTGTTGGTTTACAGTGACTTACTGTATACGGAATATGTTGGTTAACAGTGACTTACTGTATACGTAATTTGTCAGTTTACATTGATTAACTGTATACGGAATGTGTTGGTTTACAGTGACTTACTGTTTACGGAATGTGTTGGTTAACAGTGACTTACTGTATACGTAATTTGTTGGTTTACACTGATTAACTGTATACGGAATGTGTTGGTTTACAGTGACTAGCTGTATACGGAATGTGTTGGTTTACAGTGACTTACTGTATACGGAATGTGTTGGTTTACAGTGACTAACTGTATACGGAATGTGTTGGTTTACACTGATTAACTGTATATGGAATGTATTGGTACACATTAACTAACTGTTTACGGAATGTTGTGGTTCACATTGAATTAGTGTATACAGAATGGTTTGGTTCAAAGAGTGTTCTCAAAATCATGTTCCTATACTTAACCCTAACTTACGTATTTCTTCGAGCATCATTTAACATTTATATCTACATGTTCGTGAATCTTCAAATGTCAATTTCGTTTCGTAATGAATTATATTTATTTCAAACAGTTGTCATGGTAACAGATATATATTTCGTGAACCGTATGTACCACCTATGTTTATAACTTGTACATTATTTCATGAAGCATTCATGCATTCATAACTAACGCATACCCCTATTTGTGTGTTTGCTCGTTGGTGTTTTACGCTGCATACATTATTTTCTTCTCAGTTACATCACCGCGTTTCCTTTGTATGTTACCAGTTCTGCTTGACCATTTATCCTGACTCCAGCAAGTCAGTCGTAATGCTAAACCCCACTAACATGAGCGCCAAGGAGGGAAAGTCGTCATGTTCTTTAACCCTTTCCCTCATACGACAATTCAGCAGCAGACGACTTTAAACATATTTTGTCAAAAAATAGAATATATCTATAATTGAATAGAAAACATTGTGGCAAAAGGAGAAATTGCTCGTTTTGAGCAATTTCTTCTTTTGTCACTATGTTTTAAAAAAGCCGTCTGCTGCAGAGGCGTCAGAAAGCGTCTGTATGAGGGAAAGGGTTAATTAATATATAAATATTAGAGATGCTCAGTCTGATTATAAGCTTTTAAAAATGTTTTCCAAGTCAGATGTCATAATACGTCTACTTGTCACTAGTTAACATGAGAACGTGTGTATTTAGGTGAATCTCACGTATTCAGATTCAATTGAGTAGCTCAGTCGGTAGCGACGCGGGCTGTCAATCCAGGGATTGTGAGTTCGAATCTCGGCTCGGCCAACTTTCTTTCCGACGATTGACAAAAGTCAATGCGACATGCGTCATTCGTCTTCCACCAATGGGCTACGTCTATGTGGAAAAGCAGCCAGTTGCTTGGGAAGATTGTTGTGTGGAGTACTGGCGTGAGAAAACCAGGAAATGCATGAGTAGGTGAACTGGCCGCCGCGATATTAACCAGTTCGTTTTCACGAGATGTGGGGCTAATTAGAATGTTGCTGTACAGCGGTGCCTTTATGAGAGGTAACCCTGTATTGGCCGATTTGACACTAGCAAGAATATGGCATCATTATGGAGAGCCGGTCTTTTTTTATCCATTTCCCATATACAACAAATCTACAGCCGATGAATTTAAAAATATCTAAGCAAACGTATATAATTACTGAATGAATCTGAAAACATTGTGTCATTATAAGCAATTCCTCCTTATGTATCAATGTTACCAAACGTCGTCTGCTGCAGATGCGTCACAATATGTATATATGTGGTAAAAGGTCAACTCAATATGTATTCATGTGGTAAAAGGTCAACTTTATATGTAAACATGTGGTAAAGGTCAACTTAATATGTATATATGTGGTAAAAAACCAACTTAATATGTATATATGTGTGGTAAAAGGTCAACTTTATATGTATACATGTGGTAAAAGGTCAACTTAATTCAACTTAATATGAGATGTTTCCAAATAACAAACATCCTCGCTGATGTAGTTGTAGAGTTTACAGGTTTATTTTCCACTGAGCACATAAAAGTATGTAATGTAACAAGAGGTTCATTAAATAACAACATATAGACAAAAAGAAACCAGACTATAGAGCAGTTTTAAACATAGGCAAAGCAATACAATTAAGAGACAATATAGAGGGGGAGAAAGAGAAGTGTAAATGGCCCCTGTGATTGTTGAAAATATCTTAAAATGTTATTAATGAATTGACAAAGTTTAAATGGGATATTTTCTTCATTCTCATTGGTTATAGTTTGATATCGTGCGAATTTCCGGTAACCCGGACCATTACTAATAGCTGGACAATCCATAGTGCCAGACAGCTAGACATATTTCAGTCTATTCGTTCCTATTAACCCTTTCTCTCATATAGACGCTTTCTGATGTCTCTGCAGCAGACGACTTTTTGGAAACATAGTGACAAAAGAAGAAATTGCTCAAAACAAGCAATTTCTCCTTCTGACACAATGCTTTTCACTTTAAGTCATAGGTTATCCATTCAATTATAGAAATGTTCTATTTTTTGACAAAATATGTTCAAAGTCGTCTGCTGCAGAATTGTCGTATGAGGGAAATGTCACACTACCATTCATTTGTCTTTGTAGTTTCCATATCAGGAAGAAAGATTTCATTAACAATCAAACCTATCGTATATCATGTAGTTGCTGCAATATCCTTTTTGATTTTGATTTTATGTAAATTCCGACATAAGACAACAAAGAGATATATCTGTTTAATTAAATATATTCATCCTGATTATAACCAATGGTATAGACATAACTTCTAATTAAACGCTCTTCATAAAATGATTGTTTCGTTTTTCGACATCCTTATGTGGATGCACAGGTTGATCTGGGTCTACACTGTTCACAAAAGCACAAATGGACCGTTTCCCTTGGAAAAACGGGTTTACTCGAATCACATTTTAGAAAACAATGTGATAAAATGAGAAATGTCTCCTTTTTACCAAATTGTGTCTACTCACATGATTACAAAGGAGACCACACTTAGCTATTCTGTCTGGTAAAGGTCTCGCCATAACCTAGAGTGCTCTACTGGGGGAACGTGTAGCATCTAAAACAAGTGGTAGTAGTTCTTTGAAACAGTATGCGAAAAGGAGAAATGTTTCCACTCCGCACAATGTTTATAAAAGTCGTCTGCAACAGCGAAATAATTAAATACATTAATTATTCGTAATAACATTACAGACATTTCTTTTCTTCTAAATGGGCTACACGCCTATAGTTTAGCCGAACCGAAGTCCTAGTAAATAACGACTGGTCCACTCATACGGATTGCATATATATATCTTTGTCCCAAATACAATAAATCATAAATCAGCAGCAGGCGATTTTGAAAAGATGTAGTCTAAAACAATGCTAGTATATATATATATATTAATATATAAATGGAAGTATAGTTATTGAAAAGAGTTTAAAACATTGTGGCAAAAGGATACATTGCTCAATAGGAGCAATTTCTCCTTTTTTCCGAAAATAGTTTCAAACGTGGTCTGTTGCGAACTCATCATTCAGACGCAGACACTTTCTGACGCCTTTGCATCAGACGATCGCTTGAAAACAATGGGGAAAGAGGAGAAATCGCCCATAATTGACAATTTCACCTTTAGCAATAAGGTTTTTAACTTTATCAAAAAGGTTTAGTTTTTCACTTTATCAAAAAGGTTTTTCATTTAACCTTTAACTTTATCAAAAAGGTTTTTAATTTAACCTTTAACTTTATCAAAATGGTTTTTAACTTTATCAAAAAGGTTTTTAACTTTAACGTTATCAAAAAAGGTTTTAACTTTATCAAAAAGGTGTTTAGCTTTATGAACTATTTGTTCTTTCAATTACAAATTGTTTCCATGTTTTTGACAACAAGTTTTAAAAGTCTTCTCCTGTTAGTTGACTTTGTGTGGTGAAGGGATCAAAGTCTTCTCCTGTATATTTACTTTGTGTGGGGAAGGGATAAAAGTCTTCGCCTGTAAATTGACTTAGTGTGGGGAAGGGATAGAAGTCTTCTCCTAAAGATTGACTT
The DNA here is from genome assembly GCA_031761405.1 of Serripes groenlandicus. Taxonomy (NCBI): domain Eukaryota; kingdom Metazoa; phylum Mollusca; class Bivalvia; order Cardiida; family Cardiidae; genus Serripes; species Serripes groenlandicus. Next base: position 146,497,534 of record JASEVX010000002.1, read on the forward strand.
TGTGTGGGGAAGTGGGGAAGGGATAAAAGTCTTCTCCCGTAGATTGACTTTGTGTGGGGAAGAGATAAAAGTCTTCTCCTGTAGATTGACTTTGTGTGGTGAAGGAATAAAAGTCTTCTCCCGTAGATTGACTTTGTGTGGGGAAGGGATAAAAGTCTTCTCCCGTAGATTGACTTTGTGTGGGGAAGGGATAAAGGTCTTCTCCCGTAGATTGACTTTGTGTGGGGAAGGGATAAAAGTCTTCTCCCGTAGATTGACTTTGTGTGGGGAAGGGATAAAGGTATTCTCCTGTAGATTGACTTTGTGTGGGGAAGGGATAAAAGTCTTCTCCCGTAGATTGACTTTGTGTGGGGAAGGGATAAAGGTATTCTCCCGTAGATTGACTTTGTGTGGGGAAGGGATAAAAGTCTTCTCCCGTAGATTGACTTTGTGTGGGGAAGGGATAAAGGTATTCTCCCGTAGATTGACTTTGTGTGGGGAAGGGATAAAAGTCTTCTCCTGTAGATTGACTTTGTGTGGGGAAGGGATAAAGGTATTCTCCCGTAGATTGACTTTGTGTGGGGAAGGGATAAAAGTCTTCTCATGTAGATTGACTTTGTGTGGGGAAGGGATAAAGGTATTCTCATGTAGATTGACTTTGTGTGGTGAAGGAATAAAAGTCTTCTCCCGTAGATTGACTTTGTGTGGGGAAGGGATAAAAGTCTTCTCCCGTAGATTGACTTTGTGTGGGGAAGGGATAAAAGTCTTCTCCCGTAGATTGACTTTGTGTGGGGAAGGGATAAAAGTCTTCTCCCGTAGATTGACTTTGTGTGGGGAAGGGATAAAGGTATTCTCCCGTAGATTGACTTTGTGTGGGGAAGGGATAAAAGTCTTCTCATGTAGATTGACTTTGTGTGGGGAAGGGATAAAGGTATTCTCCCGTAGATTGACTTTGTGTGGGGAAGGGATAAAAGTCTTCTCCCGTAGATTGACTTTGTGTGGGGAAGGGATAAAGGTATTCTCCCGTAGATTGACTTTGTGTGGGGAAGGGATAAAAGTCTTCTCCCGTAGATTGACTTTGTGTGGGGAAGGGATAAAAGTCTTCTCCTGTAGATTGACTTTGTGTGGTGAAGGGATAAAAGTCTTCTCCTGTAGATTGACTTTGTGTGGTGAAGGAATAAAAGTCTTCTCCCGTAGATTGACTTTGTGTGGGGAAGGGATAAAAGTCTTCTCCCGTAGATTGACTTTGTGTGGGGAAGGGATAAAGGTATTCTCATGTAGATTGACTTTGTGTGGGGAAGGGATAAAGGTATTCTCATGTAGATAGACTTTGTGTGGTGAAGGGATAAAAGTCTTCTCCTGTAGATTGACTTTGTGTGGGGAAGGGATAAAAGTCTTCTCCCGTAGATTGACTTTGTGTGGGGAAGGGATAAAAGTCTTCTCATGTAGATTGACTTTGTGTGGGGAAGGGATAAAGGTATTCTCCCGTAGTTGACTTTGTGTGGGGAAGGGATAAAAGTCTTCTCCTGTAGATTGACTTTGTGTGGGGAAGGGATAAAAGTCTTCTCCCGTAGATTGACTTTGTGTGGGGAAGGGATAAAGGTATTCTCATGTAGATTGACTTTGTGTGGGGAAGGGATAAAAGTCTTCTCCTGTAGATTGACTTTGTGTGGGGAAGGGATAAAAGTCTTCTCCCGTAGATTGACTTTGTGTGGGGAAGGGATACAGGTATTCTCATGTAGATTGACTTTGTGTGGGGAAGGGATAAAAGTCTTCTCCTGTAGATTGACTTTGTGTGGGGAAGGGATAAAAGTCTTCTCCCGTAGATTGACTTTGTGTGGGGAAGGGATAAAGGTATTCTCCCGTAGATTGACTTTGTGTGGGGAAGGGATAAAAGTATTCTCATGTAGATTGACTTTGTGTGGGGAAGGGATAAAGGTATTCTCATGTAGATAGACTTTGTGTGGGGAAGGGATAAAAGTCTTCTCCCGTAGATTGACTTTGTGTGGGGAAGGGATAAAGGTATTCTCCCGTAGATTGACTTTGTGTGGGGAAGGGATAAAAGTCTTCTCCTGTAGATTGACTTTGTGTGGGGAAGGGATAAAAGTCTTCTCCCGTAGATTGACTTTGTGTGGGGAAGGGATAAAGGTATTCTCCTGTAGATTGACTTTGTGTGGGGAAGGGATAAAAGTCTTCTCCCGTAGATTGACTTTGTGTGGGGAAGGGATAAAGGTATTCTCATGTAGATTGACTTTGTGTGGGGAAGGGATAAAGGTATTCTCATGTAGATAGACTTTGTGTGGTGAAGGGATAAAAGTCTTCTCCTGTAGATTGACTTTGTGTGGGGAAGGGATAAAAGTCTTCTCCCGTAGATTGACTTTGTGTGGGGAAGGGATAAAAGTCTTCTCATGTAGATTGACTTTGTGTGGGGAAGGGATAAAGGTATTCTCATGTAGATTGACTTTGTGTGGGGAAGGGATAAAAGTCTTCTCCTGTAGATTGACTTTGTGTGGGGAAGGGATAAAAGTCTTCTCCCGTAGATTGACTTTGTGTGGGGAAGGGATAAAGGTATTCTCATGTAGATTGACTTTGTGTGGGGAAGGGATAAAAGTCTTCTCCCGTAGATTGACTTTGTGTGGGGAAGGGATAAAAGTCTTCTCATGTAGATTGACTTTGTGTGGGGAAGGGATAAAGGTATTCTCATGTAGATTGACTTTGTGTGGGGAAGGGATAAAAGTCTTCTCCCGTAGATTGACTTTGTGTGGGGAAGGGATAAAAGTCTTCTCCCGTAGATTGACTTTGTGTGGGGAAGGGATAAAAGTCTTCTCATGTAGATTGACTTTGTGTGGGGAAGGGATAAAGGTATTCTCATGTAGATTGACTTTGTGTGGGGAAGGGATAAAAGTCTTCTCCCGTAGATTGACTTTGTGTGGGGAAGGGATAAAAGTCTTCTCCCGTAGATTGACTTTGTGTGGGGAAGGGATAAAAGTCTTCTCCCGTAGATTGACTTTGTGTGGGGAAGGGATAAAGGTATTCTCATGTAGATTGACTTTGTGTGGGGAAGGGATAAAGGTATTCTCATGTAGATAGACTTTGTGTGGTGAAGGGATAAAAGTCTTCTCCTGTAGATTGACTTTGTGTGGGGAAGGGATAAAAGTCTTCTCCCGTAGATTGACTTTGTGTGGGGAAGGGATAAAGGTATTCTCATGTAGATTGACTTTGTGTGGGGAAGGGATAAAAGTCTTCTCCCGTAGATTGACTTTGTGTGGGGAAGGGATAAAAGTCTTCTCATGTAGATTGACTTTGTGTGGGGAAGGGATAAAGGTATTCTCATGTAGATTGACTTTGTGTGGTGAAGGAATAAAAGTCTTCTCCCGTAGATTGACTTTGTGTGGGGAAGGGATAAAGGTATTCTCATGTAGATTGACTTTGTGTGGGGAAGGGATAAAAGTCTTCTCCCGTAGATTGACTTTGTGTGGGGAAGGGATAAAAGTCTTCTCCCGTAGATTGACTTTGTGTGGGGAAGGGATAAAGGTATTCTCATGTAGATTGACTTTGTGTGGGGAAGGGATAAAGGTATTCTCATGTAGATTGACTTTGTGTGGGAAAGGGATAAAAGTCTTCTCCCGTAGATTGACTTTGTGTGGGGAAGGGATAAAAGTCTTCTCCCGTAGATTGACTTTGTGTGGGGAAGGGATAAAAGTCTTCTCCCGTAGATTGACTTTGTGTGGGGAAGGGATAAAGGTATTCTCATGTAGATTGACTTTGTGTGGGGAAGGGATAAAGGTATTCTCATGTAGATAGACTTTGTGTGGTGAAGGGATAAAAGTCTTCTCCTGTAGATTGACTTTGTGTGGGGAAGGGATAAAAGTCTTCTCCCGTAGATTGACTTTGTGTGGGGAAGGGATAAAAGTCTTCTCCCGTAGATTGACTTTGTGTGGGGAAGGGATAAAAGTCTTCTCCCGTAGATTGACTTTGTGTGGGGAAGGGATAAAAGTCTTCTCATGTAGATTGACTTTGTGTGGGGAAGGGATAAAGATATTCTCATGTAGATTGACTTTGTGTGGTGAAGGAATAAAAGTCTTCTCCCGTAGATTGACTTTGTGTGGGGAAGGGATAAAAGTCTTCTCATGTAGATTGACTTTGTGTGGGGAAGGGATAAAGGTATTCTCATGTAGATTGACTTTGTGTGGGGAAGGGATAAAAGTCTTCTCCCGTAGATTGACTTTGTGTGGGGAAGGGATAAAAGTCTTCTCCCGTAGATTGACTTTGTGTGGGGAAGGGATAAAAGTCTTCTCCCGTAGATTGACTTTGTGTGGGGAAGGAATAAAAGTCTTCTCCCGTAGATTGACTTAGTGTGGGGAAGGGATAAAGGTATTCTCCCGTAGATTGACTTTGTGTGGGGAAGGGATCAAAGTCTTCTCCCGTAGATTGACTTTGTGTGGGGAAGGGATAAAAGTCTTCTCCCGTAGATTGACTTTGTGTGGGGAAGGGATAAAAGTCTTCTCCCGTAGATTGACTTTGTGTGGGGAAGGGATAAAAGTCTTCTCATGTAGATTGACTTTGTGTGGGGAAGGAATAAAAGTCTTCTCCCGTAGATTGACTTTGTGTGGGGAAGGGATAAAAGTCTTCTCCCGTAGATTGACTTTGTGTGGGGAAGGGATAAAGGTATTCTCCTGTAGATTGACTTTGTGTGGGGAAGGGATAAAAGTCTTCTCCTGTAGATTGACTTTGTGTGGGGAAGGGATAAAAGTCTTCTCCTGTAGATTGACTTTGTGTGGGGAAGGGATAAAGGTATTCTCCCGTAGATTGACTTTGTGTGGGGAAGGGATAAAAGTCTTCTCATGTAGATTGACTTTGTGTGGGGAAGGGATAAAGGTATTCTCATGTAGATTGACTTTGTGTGGTGAAGGAATAAAAGTCTTCTCCCGTAGATTGACTTTGTGTGGGGAAGGGATAAAAGTCTTCTCCCGTAGATTGACTTTGTGTGGGGAAGGGATAAAGGTATTCTCCTGTAGATTGACTTTGTGTGGGGAAGGGATAAAAGTCTTCTCCCGTAGATTGACTTTGTGTGGGGAAGGGATAAAGGTATTCTCATGTAGATTGACTTTGTGTGGGGAAGGGATAAAGGTATTCTCATGTAGATAGACTTTGTGTGGTGAAGGGATAAAAGTCTTCTCCTGTAGATTGACTTTGTGTGGGGAAGGGATAAAAGTCTTCTCCCGTAGATTGACTTTGTGTGGGGAAGGGATAAAGGTATTCTCATGTAGATTGACTTTGTGTGGGGAAGGGATAAAAGTCTTCTCCCGTAGATTGACTTTGTGTGGGGAAGGGATAAAAGTCTTCTCATGTAGATTGACTTTGTGTGGGGAAGGGATAAAGGTATTCTCATGTAGATTGACTTTGTGTGGTGAAGGAATAAAAGTCTTCTCCCGTAGATTGACTTTGTGTGGGGAAGGGATAAAAGTCTTCTCATGTAGATTGACTTTGTGTGGGGAAGGGATAAAGGTATTCTCCTGTAGATTGACTTTGTGTGGGGAAGGGATAAAAGTCTTCTCCCGTAGATTGACTTTGTGTGGGGAAGGGATAAAAGTCTTCTCATGTAGATTGACTTTGTGTGAGGAAGGGATAAAAGTCTTCTCATGTAGATTGACTTTGTGTGGGGAAGGGATAAAAGTCTTATCCCGTAGATTGACTTTGTGTGGGGAAGGGATAAAAGTCTTCTCCCGTAGATTGACTTTGTGTGGGGAAGGGATAAAAGTCTTCTCCCGTAGATTGACTTTGTGTGGGGAAGGGATAAAGGTATTCTCATGTAGATTGACTTTTTGTGGGGAAGGGATAAAGGTATTCTCATGTAGATAGACTTTGTGTGGTGAAGGGATAAAAGTCTTCTCCTGTAGATTGACTTTGTGTGGGGAAGGGATAAAAGTCTTCTCCCGTAGATTGACTTTGTGTGGGGAAGGGATAAAGGTATTCTCATGTAGATTGACTTTGTGTGGGGAAGGGATAAAAGTCTTCTCCCGTAGATTGACTTTGTGTGGGGAAGGGATCAAAGTCTTCTCATGTAGATTGACTTTGTGTGGGGAAGGGATAAAGGTATTCTCATGTAGATTGACTTTGTGTGGTGAAGGAATAAAAGTTTTCTCCCGTAGATTGACTTTGTGTGGGGAAGGGATAAAAGTCTTCTCATGTAGATTGACTTTGTGTGGGGAAGGGATAAAGGTATTCTCATGTAGATTGACTTTGTGTGGGGAAGGGATAAAAGTCTTCTCCCGTAGATTGACTTTGTGTGGGGAAGGGATAAAAGTCTTCTCCCGTAGATTGACTTTGTGTGGGGAAGGGATAAAAGTCTTCTCCCGTAGATTGACTTTGTGTGGGGAAGGAATAAAAGTCTTCTCCCGTAGATTGACTTAGTGTGGGGAAGGGATAAAGGTATTCTCCCGTAGATTGACTTTGTGTGGGGAAGGGATAAAAGTCTTCTCCCGTAGATTGACTTTGTGTGGGGAAGGGATAAAAGTCTTCTCCCGTAGATTGACTTTGTGTGGGGAAGGGATAAAAGTCTTTTCCTTAGGATTGACTTTGTGTGGGGAAGGGAGACAGATCTTCTCCTTAGGATTGACTTTGTGTGAGTAAGGGATCAAAGTCTTCTCCCGTAGATTGACTTTGTCTGAGGAAGGGATCAAAGTCTTCTCCCGTAGATTGACTTTGTGTGGGGAAGGGATAAAAAGTCTTCTCCCGTAGATTGACTTTGTGTGGGGAAGGGATAAAAGTCTTTTCCTTAGGATTGACTTTGTGTGGGGAAGGGAGACAGATCTTCTCCTTAGGATTGACTTTGTGTGAGTAAGGGATCAAAGTCTTCTCCCGTAGATTGACTTTGTGTGAGGAAGGGATCAAAGTCTTCTCCCGTAGATTGACTTTGTGTGGGGAAGGGATAAAAAGTCTTCTCCCGTAGATTGACTTTGTGTGGTGAAGGGATAAAAGTCTTCTCCCGTAGATTGACTTTGTGTGGGGAAGGGATAAAAAGTCTTCTCCCGTAGATTGACTTTGTGTGGGGAAGGGATAAAAGTCTTCTCCCGTAGATTGACTTTGTGTGGGGAAGGGATAAAAAGTCTTCTCCCGTAGATTGACTTTGTGTGGAGAAGGGATAGAAGTCTTCTCCCGTAGATTGACTTTGTGTGGGGAAGGGACAAACGCCTTCTCCCGTAGATTGACTTTGTGTGGGGAAGGGATAAAAGTCTTCTTCCGTAGATTGAGGAAGGGATCAAAGTCTTCTCCTGTATATTGACTTAGTGTGGGGAAGGGATAGAAGTCTTCTCCTAAAGATTGACTTTGTGTGGGGAAGGGATAAAAGTCTTCTCCCGTAGATTGAGGAAGGGATCAAAGTCTTCTCCTGTAGATTGACTTAGTGTGGGGAAGGGATAGAAGTCTTCTCCCGTAGATTGACTTTGTGTGGGGAAGGGATAAAAGTCTTCTCCCGTAGATTGACTTTGTGTGGTGAAGGAATAAAAGTCTTCTCCCGTAGATTGACTTTGTGTGGGGAAGGGATAAAAGTCTTCTCCTGTAGATTGACTGTGTGTGGGGAAGGGACAAAAGTCTTCTCATGTAGATTGACTTTGTGTGAGGAAGGGATACAAGTCTTCTCCCGTAGATTGACTTTGTGTGGGGAAGGGACAAAAGTCTTCTCCCGTAGATTGACTTTGTGTGAGGAAGGGATAAAAGTATTCTCCTGTAGATTGACTTTGTTTGGGGAAGGGATACAAGTCTTTTCCTTAGGATTGACATTGTGTGAGGAAGGAATCAAAGTCTTCTCCTGTAGATTGACTTTGTGTGGGGAAGGGATAAAAGTCTTCTACTGTCGATTGACTTTTTGTGGGGAAGGGATAAAAGTATTCTCCTGTAGATTGACTTTGTGTGGGGAAGGGATAAAGGTATTCTCATGTAGATAGACTTTGTGTGGTGAAGGGATAAAAGTCTTCTCCTGTAGATTGACTTTGTGTGGGGAAGGGATAAAAGTCTTCTCCCGTAGATTGACTTTGTGTGGGGAAGGGATAAAGGTATTCTCATGTAGATTGACTTTGTGTGGGAAAGGGATAAAAGTATTCTCCTGTAGATTGACTTTGTGTGGGGAAGGGATAAAGGTATTCTCCTGTAGATTGACTTTGTGTGGGGAAGGGATAAAGGTATTCTCCTGTAGATTGACTTTGTGTGGGGAAGGGATAAAAGTCTTCTCCCGTAGATTGACTTTGTGTGGGGAAGGGATAAAAGTCTTCTCCCGTAGATTGACTTTGTGTGGGGAAGGGATAAAAGTCTTCTCCCGTAGATTGACTTTGTGTGGGGAAGGGATAAAAGTCTTTTCCTTAGGATTGACTTTGTGTGGGGAAGGGAGACAGATCTTCTCCTTAGGATTGACTTTGTGTGAGTAAGGGATCAAAGTCTTCTCCCGTAGATTGACTTTGTCTGAGGAAGGGATCAAAGTCTTCTCCCGTAGATTGACTTTGTGTGGGGAAGGGATAAAAAGTCTTCTCCCGTAGATTGACTTTGTGTGGGGAAGGGATAAAAGTCTTTTCCTTAGGATTGACTTTGTGTGGGGAAGGGAGACAGATCTTCTCCTTAGGATTGACTTTGTGTGAGTAAGGGATCAAAGTCTTCTCCCGTAGATTGACTTTGTGTGAGGAAGGGATCAAAGTCTTCTCCCGTAGATTGACTTTGTGTGGGGAAGGGATAAAAAGTCTTCTCCCGTAGATTGACTTTGTGTGGTGAAGGGATAAAAGTCTTCTCCCGTAGATTGACTTTGTGTGGTGAAGGGATCAAAGTCTTCTCCCGTAGATTGACTTTGTGTGGGGAAGGGATAAAAAGTCTTCTCCCGTAGATTGACTTTGTGTGGGGAAGGGATAAAAGTCTTCTCCCGTAGATTGACTTTGTGTGGGGAAGGGATAAAAAGTCTTCTCCCGTAGATTGACTTTGTGTGGAGAAGGGATAGAAGTCTTCTCCCGTAGATTGACTTTGTGTGGGGAAGGGACAAACGCCTTCTCCCGTAGATTGACTTTGTGTGGGGAAGGGATAAAAGTCTTCTTCCGTAGATTGAGGAAGGGATCAAAGTCTTCTCCTGTATATTGACTTAGTGTGGGGAAGGGATAGAAGTCTTCTCCTAAAGATTGACTTTGTGTGGGGAAGGGATAAAAGTCTTCTCCCGTAGATTGAGGAAGGGATCAAAGTCTTCTCCTGTAGATTGACTTAGTGTGGGGAAGGGATAGAAGTCTTCTCCCGTAGATTGACTTTGTGTGGGGAAGGGATAAAAGTCTTCTCCCGTAGATTGACTTTGTGTGGTGAAGGAATAAAAGTCTTCTCCCGTAGATTGACTTTGTGTGGGGAAGGGATAAAAGTCTTCTCCTGTAGATTGACTGTGTGTGGGGAAGGGACAAAAGTCTTCTCATGTAGATTGACTTTGTGTGAGGAAGGGATACAAGTCTTCTCCCGTAGATTGACTTTGTGTGGGGAAGGGACAAAAGTCTTCTCCCGTAGATTGACTTTATGTGAGGAAGGGATAAAAGTATTCTCCTGTAGATTGACTTTGTTTGGGGAAGGGATACAAGTCTTTTCCTTAGGATTGACATTGTGTGAGAAAGGAATCAAAGTCTTCTCCTGTAGATTGACTTTGTGTGGGGAAGGGATAAAAGTCTTCTACTGTCGATTGACTTTTTGTGGGGAAGGGATAAAAGTATTCTCCTGTAGATTGACTTTGTGTGGGGAAGGGATAAAGGTATTCTCATGTAGATAGACTTTGTGTGGTGAAGGGATAAAAGTCTTCTCCTGTAGATTGACTTTGTGTGGGGAAGGGATAAAAGTCTTCTCCCGTAGATTGACTTTGTGTGGGGAAGGGATAAAGGTATTCTCATGTAGATTGACTTTGTGTGGGAAAGGGATAAAAGTATTCTCCTGTAGATTGACTTTGTGTGGGGAAGGGATAAAGGTATTCTCCTGTAGATTGACTTTGTGTGGGGAAGGGATAAAGGTATTCTCCTGTAGATTGACTTTGTGTGGGGAAGGGATAAAAGTCTTCTCCCGTAGATTGACTTTGTGTGGGGAAGGGATAAAAGTCTTCTCCCGTAGATTGACTTTGTGTGGGGAAGGGATAAAAGTCTTCTCCCGTAGATTGACTTTGTGTGGGGAAGGGATAAAAGTCTTCTCCCGTAGATTGACTTTGTGTGGGGAAGGGATAAAGGTATTCTCATGTAGATTGACTTTGTGTGGGAAAGGGATAAAAGTATTCTCCTGTAGATTGACTTTGTGTGGGGAAGGGATAAAAGTCTTCTCCCGTAGATTGACTTTGTGTGGGGAAGGGATAAAAGTCTTCTCCCGTAGATTGACTTTGTGTGGGGAAGGGATAAAAGTCTTCTCCCGTAGATTGACTTTGTGTGGGGAAGGGATAAAGGTATTCTCATGTAGATTGACTTTGTGTGGGGAAGGGATAAAAGTCTTCTCCCGTAGATTGACTTTGTGTGGGGAAGGGATAAAAGTCTTCTCCCGTAGATTGACTTTGTGTGGGGAAGGGATAAAAGTCTTCTCCCGTAGATTGACTTTGTGTGGGGAAGGGATAAAAGTCTTCTCCCGTAGATTGACTTTGTGTGGGGAAGGGATAAAGGTATTCTCATGTAGATTGACTTTGTGTGGGGAAGGGATAAAAGTCTTCTCCCGTAGATTGACTTTGTGTGGGGAAGGGATAAAGGTATTCTCATGTAGATTGACTTTGTGTGGGGAAGGGATAAAAGTCTTCTCCCGTAGATTGACTTTGTGTGGGGAAGGGATAAAAGTCTTCTCCCGTAGATTGACTTTGTGTGGGGAAGGGATAAAGGTATTCTCATGTAGATTGACTTTGTGTGGGGAAGGGATAAAAGTCTTCTCCCGTAGATTGACTTTGTGTGGGGAAGGGATAAAGGTATTCTCATGTAGATTGACTTTGTGTGGGAAAGGGATAAAAGTATTCTCCTGTAGATTGACTTTGTGTGGGGAAGGGATAAAGGTATTCTCATGTAGATTGACTTTGTGTGGTGAAGGGATAAAAGTATTCTCCTGTAGATTGACTTTGTGTGGGGAAGGGATAAAGGTATTCTCCTGTAGATTGACTTTGTGTGGGGAAGGGATAAAAGTCTTCTCCCGTAGATTGACTTTGTGTGGGGAAGGAATAAAAGTCTTCTCCTGTAGATTGACTTTGTGTGGGGAAGGGATAAAAGTCTTCTCCCGTAGATTGACTTTGTGTGGGGAAGGGATAAAAGTCTTCTCCCGTAGATTGACTTTGTGTGGGGAAGGGATGAAAGTCTTCTCCCGTAGATTGACTGTGTGTGGGAAAGGGATAAAAGTATTCTCCTGTAGATTGACTTTGTGTGGGGAAGGGATAAAGGTATTCTCATGTAGATTGACTTTGTGTGGGGAAGGGATAAAGGTATTCTCCCGTAGATTGACTTTGTGTGGGGAAGGGATAAAGGTATTCTCCCGTAGATTGACTTTGTGTGGGGAAGGGATAAAAGTCTTCTCATGTAGATTGACTTTGTGTGGTGAAGGAATAAAAGTCTTCTCCCGTAGATTGACTTTGTGTGGAGAAGGGATAGAAGTCTTCTCCTGTAGATTGACTTTGTGTGGGGAAGGGATAAAGGTATTCTCATGTAGATTGACTTTGTGTGGGGAAGGGATAGAAGTCTTCTCCCGTAGATTGACTTTGTGTGGGGAAGGGATAAAAGTCTTCTCCCGTAGATTGACTTTGTGTGGGGAAGGGATAAAAGTCTTCTCCCGTAGATTGACTTTGTGTGGGGAAGGGATAAAAGTATTCTCATGTAGATAGACTTTGTGTGGGGAAGGGATAAAAGTCTTCTCCCGTAGATTGACTTTGTGTGGAGAAGGGATAGAAGTCTTCTCCTGTAGATTGACTTTGTGTGGGGAAGGGATAAAGGTATTCTCATGTAGATTGACTTTGTGTGGGGAAGGGATAAAAGTCTTCTCCCGTAGATTGACTTTGTGTGGGGAAGGGATGAAAGTCTTCTCATGTAGATAGACTGTGTGTGGGGAAGGGATAAAAGTCTTCTCCCGTAGATTGACTTTGTGTGTGGGGAAGGGACAAAAGTCTTCTCCTGTAGATTTACTTTTTGTGGGGAAGGGGTCAAAGTCTTCTCCTGTAGATTGACTTTTTGTGGGGAAGGGACGTTTTAAACGTTTTTCCCCCCGTAGTTTGACTGTGTCGGGAGAAGGGATAATGAGGACATTTTTGGGTTGGCTCGTCTTGGATATCAATGTAAAATCGTGGTGGCGGAACGAAATATAGAAAATTATGAATATCATTATAGTAAAAATTGTACATGCTTCGTCATGTTGACTCTTTCATCTCGTTCTTTCTAGGCTGCGTGGGTTATTCACGACACTTATCTCTTTACCGTAAACCACAGCAGCAAACCGCGATAACATCTGGACAAAAATGTGGGAAAGATAACATTTTAAAAGATTGTGACAAAAGAAGAATTTCTCAATATGTGTTTTCAAAAGTCGTCCTACTGCAGAGACGCCAGAAAGCATATGTATGCGGGGAAAGCGGTATGTATACATCTGGTGGGATTAGATGAATGAACCTATATATTTTTTTAAAAAACCCGGATGGAACCATTTCTTTCCGGATGGTAAAACGAGATTAGACCGGGAAGACGAGCAGGCGAGCAGGCTGATAAGGCTCTACATATTTTGCAGTATACTAATAGTATCTTCTTAAAATCTTCTGGCAAATCATGCCTTCCAATACGACTGAAACTATGGGAAAGTCATCTCTACCATTATTCACACATATCAACGTAGACCCATTTACAAAAACAATACAACGCTATTATTCAAGGTATCACCGTGGTTCCCTTTACATAAACAATACAATACGGTATTATTTACGGTATCACCGTAGTTCCCTTTTCATAAACAATACAACACTGTATTATTCACATTATCAACGTGGTCCCCTTTACATAAACAATACAATACGGTATTATTCACAGTATCAACGTGGTTCCCTTTACATAAACAATACAACACTGCATTATTCAAACATATCAGCGTGGTACCCTTTATATAAACAATACAACACTGTATTATTCACACATATCAACGTGGTACCCTTAACATAAACAATACAACACTGCATTATTCACACATATCAACGTGGGCCCCTAACATAAACAATACAACACTGTATTATTCACACATATCAACGTGGTACCCTTAACATAAACAATACAACACTGTATTATTCAAACATATCAACGTGGTACCCTTTATATGAACAATACAACACTGCATTATTCAAACATATCAACGTGGGCCCCTAACATAAACAATACAACACTGTATTATTCAAACATATCAACGTGGTACCCTTTATATAAACAATACAACACTGCATTATTCAAACATATCAACGTGGGCCCCTAACATAAACAATACAACACTGTATTATTCACACATATCAACGTGGTACCCCTAACATAAACAATACAACACTATATTATTCACACATATCAACGTGGTACACCTAACATAAACAATACAATACTGTATTATTCACACATATCAACGTGGTACCCTTAACATAAACAATACAACACTGTATTATTCAAACATATCAACATATCAACGTGGTACCCCTAACATAAACAATACAACACTGTATTATTCAAACATATCAACGTGGCCCCCTTAACATAAACAATACAACACTGTATTATTCAAACATATCAACGTGACCCCCCCCTAACATAAACAATACAACACTGTATTATTCACACATATCAACGTGGTACCCTTAACATAAACAATACAACACTGCATTATTCAAACATATCAACGTGGCCCCCTTAACATAAACAATACAACACAACACTGTATTATTCACACATATCAACGTGGCCCCCCTAACATAAACAATACAACACTGTATTATTCACACATATCAACGTGGTACCCTTAACATAAACAAGACAACACTGCAATATTCAAACATATCAACGTGGTCCCCTTTATATAAACAATACAACACTGCTTTATTCAAACATATCAACATGGTACCCTTAACATAAACAATACAACACTGCATTATTCAAACATATCAGCGTGGTACCCTTTATATAAACAATACAACACTGTATTATTCACACATATCAACGTGGTACCCTTAACATAAACAATACAACACTGCATTATTCACACATATCAACGTGGCCCCCTAACATAAACAATACAACACTGTATTATTCACACATATCAACGTGGTACCCTTAACATAAACAATACAACACTGTATTATTCAAACATATCAACGTGGTACCCTTTATATGAACAATACAACACTGCATTATTCAAACATATCAACGTGGGCCCCTAACATAAACTATACAACACTGTATTATTCAAACATATCAACGTGGTACCCTTTATATAAACAATACAACACTGCATTATTCAAACATATCAACGTGGGCCCCTAACATAAATAATACAACACTGTGTTATTCACACATATCAACGTGGTACCCCTAACATAAACAATACAACACTATATTATTCACACATATCAACGTGGTACACCTAACATAAACAATACAATACTGTATTATTCACACATATCAACGTGGTACCCTTAACATAAACAATACAACACTGTATTATTCAAACATATCAACATATCAACGTGGTACCCCTAACATAAACAATACAACACTGTATTATTCAAACATATCAACGTGGCCCCCTTAACATAAACAATACAACACTGTATTATTCAAACATATCAACGTGACCCCCCCCCCCCCCCTAACATAAACAATACAACACTGTATTATTCACACATATCAACGTGGTACCCTTAACATAAACAATACAACACTGCATTATTCAAACATATCAACGTGGCCCCCTTAACATAAACAATACAACACAACACTGTATTATTCACACATATCAACGTGGCCCCCCTAACATAAACAATACAACACTGTATTATTCACACATATCAACGTGGTACCCTTAACATAAACAATACAACACTGCATTATTCACACATATCAACGTGGTACCCTTAACATAAACAATACAACACTGCTTTATTCAAACATATCAACATGGTACCCTTAACATAAACAATACAACACTGTATTATTAACACATATCAACGTAGTACCCTTAACATAAACAATACAACACTGCATTATTCAAACATATCAACAAGGTCCCCTTAACATAAACAATACAACACTGTATTATTCAAATATATCAACGTGGTCCCCTTAACATAAACAAGACAACACTGCAATATTCAAACATATCAACGTGGTCCCCTTTATATAAACAATACAACACAGTAGTTGAACACTGTATTATTCAAACAAATGAACGTGGTCCCTTTAACATAAACAATACAACACTGCATTATTCAAACATATCAACAAGGTCCCCTTAACATAAACAATACAACACTGTATTATTCAAACATATCAACGTGGTCCCCTTAACATAAACAATACAACACTGTATTATTCAAACATATCAACGTGGTCCTCTTAACATAAACAATACAACACTGCATTATTCAAATATATCAACGTGGTACCCTTTATATAAATAATACAACACTGCATTATTCAACATGTCAACGTGGGCCCCTTTACATAAACAATACAACACGGTATAATTCACGGTATCAACGTGGCCCCCTTAACATAAACAATACAACACTGCATTATTCAAACATATCAAAGTGGTACCCTTTATATAAACAATACAATACTGCATTATTCAAACATATCAACGTGGTCCGATTTACATAAACAATACAACACTGCATTATTCAAACATATCAACGTGGTACCGTTTATATAAACAATACAACACGGTATTTTTCACTGTATCAACGTGGCCCCCTTAACATACACAATAAAACACTGCATTATTTAAACATATCAATGTGGAACCCTTTATATAAACAATACAACACTGCATTATTCAAACATATCAACGTGGTACCCTTTATATAAACAATACAACATTGCATTATTCGAACATTTCAACGTGGTACCCTTTATATAAACAATACAACACTGCATTATTCAAACAAATCAACATGGTACCCTATTAACAATACAACACTGTATTATTCAAACATATCAACGTGGTCCCCTTAACATAAACAATACAACACTGTATTATTCAAACATATCAACGTGGTCCCTTTAACATAAACAATACAACACTGCATTATTCAAACATATCAACGTGGTACCCTATAAACAATACAACACTTTATTATTCAAACATATCAACGTGGTCCCCTTAACATAAACAATACAACACTGTATTATTCAAACATATCAACGTGGTCCCCATAACATAAACAACACAACACTGCATTATTCAAACATATAGACGTGGTACCCTTAACATAAACAATACAATACTGTGTTATTCTCACATATCAACGTGGTACCCTTAACATAAACAATACAACACTGCATTATTCAAACATATCAACGTGGTACCCTTTATATAAACAATACAATACTGCATTATTCAAACATATCAACGTGGTACCCTTTATATAAACAATACAATACTGCATTATTCAAACATATCAACGTGGTACCCTTAACATAAACAATACAACACTGTATTATTCTCACATATCAACGTTGCCCCTTAACATAAACAATACAACACTGCATTATTCAAACATATCAGCGTGGTACCCTTTACATAAACAATTAAACACTGTATTATTCAAACATATCAACGTGGTACCCTTAACATAAATAATACACAACACTGTAGTATTCAAACATATCAACGTGGTACCCTTTATATAAACAATACAACACTGCAGTATTCAAACATATCAACGTGGTACCCTTAACATAAACAATACAACACTGCATTATTCAAACGTATCAGCATGGTACCCTTTATATAAACAATACAACACTGTATTATTCACACATATCAACGTGGTACCCTTAACATAAACAATATAACACTGTATTATTCTCACATATCAACATGGCCCCTCAACATAAATAATACACAACACTGCATTATTCAAACATATCAGCGTGGTACCCTTAACATAAACAATACAACACTGTATTATTCTCACATATCAACGTGGTACCCTTAACATAAATAATACACAATACTGCATTATTCAAACATATCAGCATGGTACCCTTAACATAAACACTACAACACTGCATTATTCAAACATATCAACGTGGTACCTTTTATATAAACAATACAACACTGCATCATTCAAACATATCAACGTAGTACCCTTAACATAAACAATACAACACTGTAGTATTCAAACATATCAACGTGGTACCCTTTATATAAACAATACAACACTGCATAATTCAATCATATCAACGTGGTACCCTTTATATAAACAATACAACACTGCATTATTCAAACATATCAGCATGGTACCCTTAACATAAACAATACAACACTGCATTATTCAAACATATCAACGTGGTACCCTTTACATAAGCAATACAACACTGCATTATTCAAACATATCAACGTGGTACCATTAACATAAACAACACAACACTGTAATATTATCACATATCAACGTGGCCCCTTAACATAAACAATACAACACTGCATTATTCAAACATATCAACGTGGTACCTTTTATATAAACAATACAACACTGCATTATTCAAACATATCAACGTGGCCCCCTTAACATAAACAATACAACACTGCATTATTCAAACATATCAGCATGGTACCCTTTATATAAACAATACAACACTGTATTATTCACACATATCAACGTGGTATCCTTAACATAAACAATACAACACTGTATTATTCTCACATATAAACGTGGCCTCTTAACATAAATAATACACAACACTGCATTATTCAAACATATCAGCGTGGTACCCTTTACATAAACAATACAACATTGTATTATTCTCACATATCAACGTGGTACCCTTAACATAAATAATACACAACACTGCATTATTCAAACATATCAACGTGGTACCCTTTATATAAACAAAACAACATTGCATTATTCAAACATATCAACGTGGTACCCTTAACATAAATAATACACAACACTGCATTATTCAAACATATCAGCATGGTACCCTTAACATAAACAATACAACACTGCATTATTCAAACATATCAACGTGGTACCCTTTACATAAACAATACAACACTGTATCATTCTCACATATCAACGTGGCCCCTTAATATAAATAATACAACACTGCATTATTCAAACATATCAGCGTGGTACCCTTTACATAAACAATAAAACACTGCATTATTCCCAGTATCAACGTGGTACCCTTTATATAAACAATAAAACACTGTAGTATTCACACATATCAATGTGGTCCCCTTTACATAAACGATACAAACATATCGACTAGTTCTAGTTCCCCTTTACATAAACAAGAAAACACTGCATTAGTCACACATATCAACGTGGTATCCTTTACATAAACAACACACAGTTTTCAATGTGTTCCCCCCTTACATAAGCAATACAACACTGCATTATTCACAGTTTTCAATGTGTTCCCCCTTTACATAAACAATACAACACTGCATTATTCACAGTTTTCAATGTGTTCCCCCTTTACATAAACAATACAACACTGCATTATTCACAGTTTTCAATGTGTTCCCCCTTTACATAAACAATACAATACTGCATTATACACACATATCAACGTGGTATTCTTTACACACAAACAAACTACAGCACTGCATTGTGCACAGTTATAAAAGCATCCCCCGAACAGAGACATTGAGACATGTGTATAGAGTTAATGCGAATAATGGATAGTATTTACAGAGTAAATGCGAACAGAGACATAGAGAAATGTTTATAGTGTTAATGTGAACATAGACATGGAGAACTGTTTATAAAGTTAATGCGAACAGGGACATGGAGAAATGGGCTCATTTAAACTAAGATCTGAGATTAGGAAATGTTTATAAAGTTAGTGCGAACAGAGACATGGAGCGAGGTGTTTATATAGTTATGCGAACAGAGACATGGAATAATGTTCATAGAGTTTATGCGAACAGAGACATGGAGAAATGTTTATATAGTTAATGCGAATAGAGACATGGAAAGATGTTTATAGAGTTAATGCAAACAGAGACATGGAGTAATGTTTATAGAGTTAATGCAGACAGAGACATGAAGAAATGTTTATAGAGCTAACGCAAACAGAGACATGGAGTAATGTTTATAGAGTTAATGCATACAGAGACATGAATAAATGTTTATAGAGTCAACGCAAACAGAGACATGGAGAGATGTTTATAGAGTTAATGCGAACAGAGACATGGAGACATGTTTATAGAGTTAATGCAAACCAATGGGAGTATTTACATAGTTAATGCGAACAGAGACATGGAGAAATGTTTATATAGTTAATGCGAACAGAGACATGGAGACATGGAGACATGTGTATAGAGTTAATGCGAACAACGGATAGTATTTACAGAGTTAATGCGAACATAGACATGGAGAACTGTTTATAGAGTTAATGCGAACAGGGACATGGAGAAATGTGCTCATTTAAACTAAGATCTGAGATTAGGAAATGTTTATAAAGTTAGTGCGAACAGAGACATGGAGCGAGGTGTTTATATAGCTATGCGAACAGAGACATGGAATAATGTTCATAGAGTTTATGCGAACAGAGACATGGAGAAATGTTTATATAGTTAATGCGAACAGAGACATAGAGACATGTGTATAGAGTTAATGCGAACAACGGAGAGTATTTACAGAGTTAATGCAAACAGAGACATAGAGAAAGGTTTATAGAGTTAATGTGAACATAGACATAGAGAACTGTTTATAGAGTTAATGCGAACAGGGACATGGAGAAATGGGTTCATTTAAACTAAGATCTGGAATGCGAACAGAGACATGGAGCGAGGTGTTTATATAGTTATGCGTACCGAGACATGGAGTAATGTTCATATAGTTTATGCGAACAGAGACATGGAGAAATGTTTATATAGTTAATGCGAATAGAGACATGGAAATATGTTTATAGAGTTAATGCAAACAGAGACATGGAGTAATGTTTATAGAGTTAATGCAGACAGAGACATGAATACATGTTTATAGAGTTAACGCAAACAGAGACATGGAGTAATGTTTATATAATTAATGCAAACGGAGACATTGAGTAATGTTTATAGAGTTAATGCAGACAGAGACATGAATACATGTTTATAGAGTCAACGCAAACAGAGACATGGAGAGATGTTTATAGAGTTAACGCAAACAGAGACATGGAGTAATGTTTATATAATTAATGCAAACGGAGACATTGAGTTATGTTTATAGAGTTAATACGAACATAGACATGAAGAAATGTGTATATAGTTTATGTGAACAGAGACATGGAGTAATGTTTATAGACTTAATATGAACAGAGACATCGAGAAATGTTTATATAATTAATGCAAACGGAGGCATGAAGAAATGCTCATAGAGTTAATGCAAACAGAGACATGGAGAAACGTTTATAGAATGAATGCACACATAGACATGTAATAAATGTTTATATAATTAATGCAAACAGAGGCATGAAGAATTAATTATAGAGTTAATGCATACAATCCGCATACAATCTGCATACAATCAGCATGCAATCCACATACAATCCGCACTACAATCCGCCTACAATATACATACAATCTGTATAAATATGCATACAATCCACTTACAATCAACATATAAATCCGCATTACAATATGCATACACTCGGCATACAATATGCATACACTCGGCATACAATATGCTTTAGAATCCGCATACCACTGGATAAAGAGAATATGCAACAATTCGTATTGGAACAATGCGATATTAGAGCTAAATATATTTACAAGGGGAAGTAAATCGGATATTATGACTATGCAGTAGAATGTCAGTAGTCTTTCGTTCTATCCCTTTCCCAAATGCAGACATATTTTGACGCATCACAACATTTTCAAGTCGACATTCAATAATTATACTTTAATTTATAGAGATTTTCAATAGTTGTGCCTTGCTTTTTTCAGAATCGCCTTTTGCAAATCTGTTCTATGTGGAAAAGGGATATATGTATTCATGACACAACGCCTACTGGCGGCTTCCTGTAGGAATGCTTTGAAATTTAGCACATGTATATATATAGACCTGCCCGTGTGACAACATATCGGGATTTCTCTTTGTCCTTACTAAGTAGTATTGTATTTAACGAGCCTCAATGTTCGCAATGCTTCTTATTATTAATTTATTAAAAATATACCGGCTTAATGTCTTGTCTTTACTAGGTTGTATCATTGTATTGCCAAAACAACACTTTGTTTCGATCTCAAGTTGTTGTATTTACATGCTAGCCCGCGTGAGTAATCTCCCTTGTAAAAGCGAATATTAATCAATCATAAATGAAGCAAAAAGGTGAACCGATTGATAATCATGATGCATATCCGATCAACTTTCGATTATAATCGATCATCGGCCCAACACTATTACTAAGTATATCAATTTAAGGTAAATTACTATTGAAGCATCCCTTTTACACTCTATATACTTGTGTGAGTTTTACAAATTTAAAAAAAAGACAAAGGCCGGTATATTAATTTAATGTAAGTATTAGTTCTGTATTGCCTCTATTAACGGAGAGTGTTACATACATACAAATTATACGAAAGACAAAACAATACAAACATAAAATAGACATGTGACAAAAAAAAATGACTAAAAATAACAGTAGTGATATCAAACAATACAGTATGTATATATCAGCCTGTACAATATATATATGATTATATTTACACAGACTAGTCATGAATGCAAAGAGCTTTTAGCTAGATCATGGATATATCTTATACACTGCTAGAAGCAAACGATTCTTTTTCTGGCGCTTTTGCAGCGGACAACTTTTGAGAACGTGTGGCAAATTTTTAAATTACTAATCAGAAGCTATACTCCATTCAATAATTATACTTTTATTTAAAAAGATTTCCCACATTTATTTTTCACAGTCGTCTGCTGTTGATCTGTTGAATTAACGTAAGGTAAATATTGTCTCGCAAAACGGCAAGTCGTTTAACACATAGAGTTTAATTAACATTGTTTTCATGATACGTGATTTAAATCCCAAGTGGAAGAGATTATTGCGATATAAAAACGAGTGCACACGAGTTTTTATATGCAAGAATCTCTTTCACGAGGGATTTAATTCCCAAATCATGAAAACAATGTTTATTAAACTATATATTATATACTCGGCGATAATTTTCGTTTTTAAACGACAATACCCCTGTGCAGCTTATTTATTTTTAGCTCGGAAGATCAGAGATCTGAATGACGTAATCTGCAGTGACAATGATCATCGTATTAAAACAGTATATATAATATAAACAACATTTCATACATGTGATCGTCGTATCAAAGCATCTCGTCATACAAGTATATATAATATAAACAACAATTCATACATGTGATCATCGTATCATAGTATCTAGTCATACAAGTTTATATAATATAAACAACATTTCATACATGTGATAATCGTATCAAAACATCTCGTCATACAAGTATTTATAATATAAACAACATTTCATACATGTGATCATCGTATCAAAGCATCTAGTCATACAAGTTTATATAATATAAACAACATTTCATACATGTGATCATCGTAACAAAGCATCTCGTCATATAAGTATATATAATATAAACAATCGATCGCAAGAATCTCTTCCACTTGGGATTTAAATCCCGTATCATGAAAACAATGTTAATTAAACTCTATATATTTTATCATTGAGTATATAATATATACATTTATCACATGGCAATGCCTGTATCCGATCTAAGATACCCATTACGTATTTCTTTATATGTAACGCGTGTAATATAACATGACCGAATAACTATATTTGTATTCATCCGCGAATGTTTACAAAATGGCTGAAAACGCGTATCCGGTAAACACAAACGTCACGATAGATGGACGAGGACCTAAAAATATATAATATAAAAATGTGATTAGTAAACAGTTTATTAAGTATTACATGTTAGGACTATTTTCTGTCCGAAAAAAAAAAACGATTTTCTTTTTGTGTTTCGTTATGTGATAACGAGAATCTGACATTCGTTGTCATTTCATGAAGTTTAATTAAACGGGTCCAAGAAATGTGTAATTAAGCTCGGCAAAGGCATTGAGATCGTTTAATAAATCTTGAGAACTCATGTCAGATCCTATATATACATAAATGTTTAACATATCTTATACATTAAGGCTGAAACGTGAGTATACTTGCGCATACTTTTACTTATTCCTGGACCATATAGCATCCAGTACTGGTCATATAATATTTTTTCTTTTTTTACCATTACTTTTAAACATCTACACAGAAACATTTTATTTATTTATTTATTTATAATCATTTTGCAGATCTTAGCAACATATAAGATACTCAAATTCTTCAGTTTAAACAGATTTAAAGCATATACTACATTATATATTGTAGAGAGGAAACGGGTATTTTCTCTATACATGTGAATGGAGAAAGGATCAAGAAATTACCTCGAGCTATCGGCGTTTTCGATGTCAACCAATCATAAAACCATGTTGTGAAAACAGCACAGCAGCAGTTCTCGTTTCTCGTACGAGCAATCAGAACAGTTCAACTGCAGCTGAACTGTTTTCCAAAGACAGGTGTGTCTCCGGAACGATACTGTCCAGTGACCGCGACTCGACTGTACTTTAAATTGAGGCTGAAGTTTCTCCTAAGTTGTGCGGAACAATTGCTAACCGATGCGATTTCATTCAGATCTTAATAACGATTTATCATTCATTATTATTATACCTCACATGACTTTGTAATGTTAAATTCTCATATACTCATCATGGGCAATTTCTTATTGTCTCATGCTAACAGTACGTTTTTGACCGGTTAACAGTATACTGTTACATAGCACGCGCGTGAAAATGTTGGTTATGCACGTGCATGACGTCATTTCAAACAATAACGTCACCTTTTAGACGCGCGTGCCATGTAACAGTATACTGTTAACCGGTATATTCATATGTGTGTGTTACATTGTAGTAGATATACCCATGTTCACTTCCCCTACAACGTTACAGAATAAATTGAACAAACGTGTAATTTTGTTCGGTATAATAAAATATATATTGCATGGCTTCCATAGTGACAGTACATATTGTCAACATTCGGGTAAATACTGTTAACCTCGGCTTCGCCTCGGGTAACAGTATCTCCCTCATGTTGACAATATGTACTGTCACACTGGAAGCCATGCAATATTTATATACTGTTGTTAATCTTCTTGTAAAAATCGTTCGCCAATTAATCTGGTTAATATTGTAAATTAAGTATCTTTGCAAAACTAAGTCAATTTGATTAGTTTTGTTTTACAGGTGCCCGTGGATTATAAATTCCTTACCTTATTGAATTATCAAACGTGTAGAAGATATATCTCCCTTCAGTATAGATTAATAAACTGTGACTATGTTATGTTATCATACTAATTTTTCTAATGCTTTAAAAAGCGCATATTTATAACCATTTCAAACATCTTCATTCAACATAAATCAATATTTTCCAACGGATTTATTTCTTCAGAAAACACCTTTTTAATAGCCTGGAAATTTAATTCGAACTGATTATAGAAACTCTTTTCATTCCTCCATAATAGACTATGTGGGAAAAGAAGAATTATACATATACTGATCTTTTTACTGACAAAGGCCGGTATATTAATTTAATGTAAGTACATTTTTAGATAAGCGAAATTCATGCTAATCTATATTATTCTTGTCTAAACAGTTAAATAGGTTACCTGACTCATACGCTTTATCATTTCAATAGTTTCTCAAAAAACCGGGAACCAAAAAATGTAGCTAAATATAGTCTGGTTCCTTACATCCTATGATATATTACGCAGTAGTTAGAGGAAGAGGGCCGCGCACCGACTCTGGAACCAGAATAAAATTAGGAGCTAAAACAAAAGACAGTACCATTCATCTATAAAAGATGAGTATACAACATATATATAAACTTGTATACATGACATATCTGGGGGACAAATACCGCCCCGCCAGATATGAATAAAAACACATGTATGAGAATTGCACTATAATATAAGCAACTACTTATGTTAAACACACACGTGTGTAGAGCACATGTAATTGTGTACTTTGAGATCCGGACTAGGGGAGATAGATAGATGGCATGGAATCTGCCTCTTCAAAATAAAGCAAATTGTAGAACAATTGACATAGTGAAAACAATTGGCATAGTAAAAGAAAACAAATGAACAACCTCTATCAACCGTGGGGAGTCATCAAATAATTAAGAGGAGGAGGACTGGGAGGTGGCTGATTTCAGCTCAAATTTTTGCGTGCTGGATTGCTGGATTTTCAAGAAAATCCACAAAGATGGTGGTTTAAGCACGTGACCCGATACTGAGGAGTGATTGGATAAGGTTTGACCGATGTATATCTTATGACTACCCCACAGAAGATAGAGTATAACGAGCGGGTCCCTTAGCTTAACTGCGTACCTAAACAAGTCCATAACATATTTTATGTGGGCATAAACAACATTTATAGATATTCATTGTTATCGTTTTACACATAGATTACATCTCAATTTTCAATCATCCTAACTAATCATTTGCTTTGTTTTTAATAATCTGACGTTCATGTTCAGTATACTATCTTCTTATTGTTCTATCTTGCGTGACGAAACCTACGGCTCATAATAAGCTTAATTTTCTCCATTTACGGTTTTAACCCGTTCCCACATACGAGTATATACCCTTTCTGAGCCTCTGCAGCAGACTACTTTTGAAATCATAATGGCAAAATGTGAAATTGCTCACAATGAGATTAATTTTCTCCATTTATGGTTTTAACCCTTTCCTACATACGAGTATTAATACCATTTTTGAGCCTTTGAATCAGACGACTTTTGAAATCATTGTGGCAAAAGGTTAAATTGCTCCATTTGCCACAAAAAGTTCAACTCTTTTCAATCAGCTTACTATCATTTATAGAGATTAACTATGTTTTGTACTTGATTATTTCAAAGTCTGTCATAGAGGATTTTACTCAGACTGGTTCCCTGTTCTACAAGGTACCAGACAGGGTGGAGTTATGTCAACCTTTTTGTATCTTGTATTTATTAATTCATTGCTATAGCAGTTAGTCTACAGTCAGTTAGGATTTCAAATCGAAGGGCTCCATTTGTGTGGCCCGTCTTTTGCAGACGACATGACCCTTCTCTCTGTATCCATTACTTCTTTAATAAAAGCGCCAATGGCACTGTAGTGGCGATCGTATGGAAAATCCTGCAAAGTAACAAGCAGTATATCGGTGTAGGGCTTGCGCTTTTCAATAATAGTGCACTCTGGTGCGGATCAATTTGAGAATGTATCAACCCTGCATCTTTTGACAGTAAAATAATGTTAGTTTGCCAGAATGTTGTCTTGGTGATTGTTTAGTTACGTTCTGAAACTGGTCATGATGTGTTCAAAATTAGGCCATTCCAAATTTATGAAAAATCTAGTTGGTACTCGATAGACTAGCTACCGTTTTAGCTCATTAGAATGGCTATTTGTAGACTAAATTGTTCGGGTAATCACATGTTCCTCACCAGGTCGCTGGGCCATATTAAGATAAAATATTGTGTACACTTTAGAAATGACAAAATTATCAAGAAAGGAGAGAAAACAGTATCCATTAGTTTGGTGTTTGTTTCAATGATGTCCGATATTAAACAGGCCTGTTTAATTTAGTCCCTTCACATTGCATGATTGAGGGTTGTCAGAGACATATAAACACAGTGTATTTATATGTCTCTGAGGTTGCTAAACTGCTTCGAAAAATTTGAGTGCAATAACAAACACAAAACATGCACAAAAAGCACAATTTCACTATTTGCCAAACTGTTCAATTTATAAAAAATATAGGCATATATTATAATGCTCGATCTCCAAACTAAATAACGCTACACTTTCAGCATTGATTGCTAATTGACTCTAGAAAGTGCAGACGTGTATAAATAACGTGTGTACACACTGACATCGTGTGTCCTTTAAACCTTTGTAAACCAGTCTTATCATCTAGACGCTTTCATATATTTAAACAACTACAAAATGAAGCGTTTATAATATTGAGATTTAAGAACACCAGTTTCGAGAGCTATTTATAGAACCTTTTGGAATTTCCAGATTTGAGTATCATCAGAGTTATTTGCCGTTATTTGCAAGGCAGAACGCGCAATGATTTTTATTATCTGCCAAATCATGACGAAGATAATATTTACATATTTTAACTCTATGTAGATAATGTCTCGATAAAACTCAAATATTAGTAACAATCCGGTACCAAAGTAGCACTGACATAATTATTATTAATCGCGTATCTGCATCAATGATGAACTATAACGGATGTGAGTAAATTAGTTTGCAGTAAGGAAAATAAATATCAACCGATTTTTCAAAACCGACTATGTAAATATTGTTCGTTGTTGTTGTTTCTGTTAGCATTGTGGCGATTGTCAAACCAATCGCCACAAAAACTATGATTGATATATGTTACAAATACTCGTGCTTATGGAGATACCAATATAACTCCAACAAGTGTGCATTTGTCACTGTTAATGAGTCCAAGCGTGCTTACAAACGCAGTACTCGTTCATTTGTCATGGGTAATGAAATTATTTATGAAAAAGAGGAATACAATCATCTGGGAATAGAATGCAATAAATACGCTGACTACTCTTTCCTTACTAAACATATTGATAGGAAATTAAGGGGGACATTTTTCGGTCTTATTAAGGAAGGACTACACGTACATGGGCTTAATCCCTTAACCAGCTATAGTATCTACAAATCTATTGTTATTCCTAAAGCACTGTTTGGTTGTGAATTTGTACAGCCGCTTCCTGATCGAGACATGTTGACTTTAGAGAGATCTCATAGACTATGCTTAAAACAAATCCAAGGTCTAAGAAGTAGATCGAGAACAGATATTGTACTTGGTTTACTTTGTGCTCTGCCTCTAGCAGCCGAAATAGAGAAGAGAAAACTTGTCTTTTTCGGTCATCTGTGTCGATTAGAAAGGGACTGCACAGCTAAACGTT
>JASEVX010000002.1:146525945-146691755 GCA_031761405.1 Serripes groenlandicus
TCCTGCAAAGTAACAAGCAGTATATCGGTGTAGGGCTTGTGATGACTCTGGTGCCGGTATATTTGAGAATGTATCAACCCTGCATCTTTTGACAGTAGAATAATGTTAGTTTGACAGAATGTTGTCTTGGTGATTTTTTAGTTACGTTCTGAAATTGGTCATGATGTGTTCAAAATTAGGCCATTCCAAAGTTATGAAAAATCTAGTTGCTATTCGATAGACTACCGCTTTAGCTCATTAGAATGGCTATTTGTAATCTAAATTGTTCGGGTAATCACATGTTCATCACCATGTCGCTAGGCCATATTAAGATAAAATATTTTTTACACTTTAGAAATGACTAAATTATCAAGAAAAGAGAGAAAACAGTATCCATTAGTTTGGTGTTTGTTTCAATGATGTCCGATATTAAACAGGTCTGTTCAATTTAGTCCCTTCACATTACATGTACATGATTGAGGGTTGTCAGAGACATATAAACACAGTGTATGTATATGTCTCTGAGGTTGTTAAACTGCTTCGAATAATGTGAGTGCAAAAACAAACACAAAACATGCTCAAAAAGCACAATTTCACTATTTGCCAAACTGTTCAATTTATAAAAATATAGGCATATGTTATAATGCTCGATCTCCAAACTAAATTAGGCTACACTTTCAGCATTGATTGCTAATTGACTCTAGAACGTGCAGACGTGTATACATAACGTGTGTACACACTGACATTGTGTGTCCTTTAAACCTTTGTAAACCAGAGTCTTATCATCTAGACGCTTTCATATATTTAAACAACTACACAATAAAGCGTTTATAATTATTGAGATAACCATGCAGTCTTGCGAGCTATTTATAGAACCTTTTGGAATTTCCAGATTTGAGTATCATCAGAGTTACCGGTATTTACAAGGCAGATAGATCGCGCAATGATATTTATTATCTGCCCAATCATGATGAAGATAATATTTACATATTTTAACTCTATGTAGATAATGTCTTGATAAAACTCAAATATTAGTAACAATCCGGTACCAAAGTAGCACTGACATATTATTATTAATCACGTCTCTGCATCAATGATGGGACTATAACGGATGTGAGTAAATTAGTTTGCAGTAAGGAAAAAAAATATCAACCGATTGTTCAAAACCGACTATGTAAATATTTTTCGTTGTTGTTGTTTCTGTTAGCATTGTGGCGATTGTCAAACCAATCGCCACAAAAATTACTTTGAATGAACACTCTCTGCCTATAAAGAGAGTGTAAATCAAAGCGCCAATGGCACTGTAGTGGCGATCGTATTCATATATTGCAACAACTACAAAATAAAGCGTTCAAAATATTTATAAAAACCTTTCGGAATTTCCAGATTTGATAAAATTCCAGCTTCCCGTTTTTAGGTCGGTATAGCTAGATACCGAAAACAACTTTTTATATGACTCATAAAGGTCTCAACGGGTGTTCTACACACCGGCTATTGTTTGTTGATAGAGTTGGAACATTGTGAGAATATGTATGAGTTGAAAACATTGTGATAAAATGTGAAATTTCTCATTTTATCACAATGTAAGATATAGCATTTGTATGACTTGAAAACATTGTGAGAAAATGTGAAATTTCTCATTTTATCACAATGTAAGATATAGCATTTGTATGAGTTGAAAACATTGTGAGAAAACGAGAATTATCACAATGTAAGATAGAACAGTTGTAAGAGTTAAAAACGTTGTGAGAAAATGATGATAGAATAGTGAAGAGTTGAAAACATTGTGAGTAAATTATGATAGAATCGTGAAGCGTTGAAATCATTGAGAAAATGATGATAGAATAGTGAAGAGTTGAAAACAGTGTGAGAAAATGATGATATAATAGTGAAGAGTTGAAAACATTGTGAGAAGAACAGTTTTAAGAGTTGAAAACATTGTGAGAAAATGATGATAGAATAGTGAAGAGTTGAAAACATTGTGAGAAAATAATGATAAAATAGTGAAGAGTTGAAAACATTGTGAGAAAATGATCGCTAATAGAACACTGTAAGAGTTGAAAACGTTGTGAGAAAATGTCATTTTCGTAGGACAATATCTTTTCTAAAAAAATGTTAATCAATCATTTGTTCCTAATTTAAAAAATTATGAAGACATACAACTATAAAAAGTTGTTTTCGTAACAACCATAATATGGTAATATGGGATTATTGTCGTAAAGAAAGTTGTTTTCGCGGCAGCCGAGTTGTTTTCGTGAGCCGATTTTATTTATTTATATGCGTTTTAGCCTACGCCACTCTCTAAGTTTTCTATTTCGCGTAATTAGTACAAAAAAACACTATTACATACTTTTAAAATTATCGTTATATGTTTGTGCACATGCTTTTAAGTAAATAATTAGAAAACTTATGAATACATGTGATTTATTGTCAAATAAAACGTTGTTTTCGTGACAGTCATGTTGTTTTCGTGAGCCGACTTTATTTATTTATTTGCGTTTTAGCCTATGCCACTCTATAATTTTGCAATGTTATTGAAAACGGGACCAGGTACGAAATAAGCACTTTTCACGGACCATGATTGTTAAACTTGTAGGTCTTTTCAGAAATTACAAAAGAAGTTAATTGGCCGTTTTATTTTGGCGAGGTACTTTCAGAGTACAACCAACTCCTGCCGAATCAGGTTAAAGGTCAAAAGGTTACGGTTGACTACAGTAAAAATAAAACGAGGCACAGGAGTATCATGATACTCTGCATAGCGTACCCAAGACGCCCGATGATATTTATTATCTGCCCAAACATGAAGAAAGATAATATGTAAATAGTTTAACTCTATTTAGATATTTTCTCGATAAATCTCAAATATTAGTACCAATCCGGTATCAAAGTAGCACTAACATTGTCATTATTAATCGTGTGCCTGCATCACTGATGGAACTATATATATATATGGCGGTTTAACGGAAGTGAGTAAATTGCCTTTGCAGAAATATCCAACCGATTGTTCAAATACGACTATATAATTTTTTTTTCGTTGTTGTTGTTTTGGTAGCACTGTGGCGATTGTCAACCAATCGCCACAAAAACGACAATTATGCGAAGTAGAAACGAGTCGGGTCTTTCGTACAAAACTATTTCGTCCTTGACAATTTTAAATGTGTCTTTAGATTTGCTTGCTATCTGCATACTGTTTATGCATCATTGACACAAAGGCGCTCATCATTATATAATTTTAAAACATGAGTAGACTAATGATTGGCAAGATTACTCATTTCCTATGTATGATAAATAATTAGTTGGTTGTGTGTATGGTCAGCCTACCTTAGAATGGAGTTTGATCATAACCAATGAAAGGCTTCAATTATATTGCAATGAAGGACATTCACTTCGTTGACAACAAAATTAAGTTATGATACATTTTCACTTGACCCCACCCCTGATTTGTTCGCATATACTGTACCTTGTCACGCGATATATGCAGAATGAGCATGCCATTTGTTCGCATATACCGTACCTTTTCACGCGCTATGAGTGGAATGAACATGTCGTTTGTTCGCATATACTTTACCTTGTCATGAGTTATATGCGAAACGAGCATGCCATTTGTTCGCATATACCTAACCTTGTCTCACGCTTTAATCGGAATGGGAATGCCATTTGTTCACATATAGCTTACCTTGTTACGTGCTTTATGTGAAATGAGCATGCCATTTGTTTGCATATAGCTTACCTTGTCACGTGCTATATGTGGAATGAGCATGCTATTTTTTAGAATTTAACTAACGTTGTCACGAGGTATATGCGGAATGAGCATGCCATTTTTTCGCATATACATTACCTTGTCACGCACTTTAAGCGGGATGAGCATGCAATTTGTTCGCATATAGCTTACCTTGTCTCGTGCTATTTGCGGAATGAGCATGTCATTTGTTCGCATATACATTACCTTGTCACGCGCTATATGCTGAATGAGCATGCCATTTGTTCGCATGTAGCTTACCTTGTCACGTGCTATATGTGGAATGAGCATGTTATTTGTTCGCATATAGCTTACCTTGTCTCGTGCTTATGCTGAATGAGCATGCCATTTGTTCGCATGTAGCTTACCTTGTCACGTGCTATATGTGGAATGAGCATGTTATTTGTTCGCATATAGCTTACCTTGTCTCGTGCTATATGCGGAATGAGCATGTCATTTGTTCGCATATACATTACCTTGTCACGCGCTATATGCTGAATCAGCATGCCATTTGTTCGCATGTAGCTTACCTTGTCACGTGCTATATGTGGAATGAGCATGTTATTTGTTCGCATATAGCTTACCTTGTCTCGTGCTATATGCGGAATGAGCATGCCATTTGTTCGCATATACACTACCTTGTCTTGTGCTATATACGGAATGAGCATGCCATTTGTTCACATATACATTACCTTGTCACGCGCTTTAAGCGGAATGAGAATGCCATTTGTTCGCATGTAGCTTACCTTGTCTCGTGCTATATGTGGAATGAGCATGTTATTATATGCTGATTGAGCATGCCATGTGTTCGCCTATAGCTTACGTTGTCACGCGCTATATGCAGAATGAGCATGTTATTTGTTCGCATGTAGCTTACCTTGTCACGCACTATATGTGGAACGAGCATGCTATTTGTTCGCATATAGCTCACGTTGTCACGAGCTATATGCTGAATGATCATGCCATTTGTTCGCATATAGCTCACGTTGTCACGAGCTATATGCTGAATGAGCATGCTATTTGTTCGCATATGGCTCACGTTGTCACGAGATATATGCTGAATGAGCATGCTATTTGTTCGCATATGGCTCACGTTGTCACGATATATATGCTGAATGAGCATGCCATTTGTTCGCATATAGCTCACGTTGTCACGAGATATATGCTGAATGAGCATGCCATTTGTTCGCATATGGCTCACGTTGTCACGATCTATATGCTGAATGAGTATGCCATTTGTTCGCATATAGCTCACGTTGTCACGAGATATATGCGGATTGAGCATGCCATTTGTTCGCATATAGCTCACGTTGTCACGTGCTATATGCTGAATGAGCATGCCATTTGTTTGCATATAGTCTACCTTGTCACGTGCTATATGCTGAATGAGCATGCCATTTGTTCGCATATAGCTCACGTTGTCACGAGATATATGCTGAATGAGCATGCCATTTGTTCGCATATAGCTTACCTTGTCACGAGATATATGCGGATTTATGCGGATTTATGCGGATTGAGCATGCCATTTATTCACATATAGCTTACCGTGTCACGTGCTATATGTGGAATGAGCTTACCTTGCCACGCGCTATATGCGGAATGAGCATTCCATTTGTTCGCATAAAGCTTACCTTGTCATGTGCTATATGTGGAATGAGCATGCCATTTGTTCGCATATAGCTCACGTTGTCATGTGCTATATGCTGAATGAGCATGCCATTTGTTCGCATATAGCTTACCTTGTCACGAGATATATGCGGATTTATGCGGATTTATGCGGATTGAGCATGCCATTTATTCACATATAGCTTACCGTGTCACGTGCTATATGTGGAATGAGCTTACCTTGCCACGCGCTATATGCGGAATGAGCATTCCATTTGTTCGCATAAAGCTTACCTTGTCATGTGCTATATGTGGAATGAGCATGCCATTTGCTCGCACATAGCTTACCATGTCACGTGCTATATGCGGAATGAGCATGTCCGTTGTTCGCATATAGCTTACCTTATCACGCGCTATATGCGGAATGAGCATGTCCTTTATTCGCATATAGCTTACCTTGTCACAAGCTATATATGCGGAATGAGAATGTCCGTTGTTCGCAAATAGCTTACTTTGTCCCGCGTGAGCTATACACGGAATGAGTATGGCCTTTGTTGGCATATAGCTTAACTTGTTACACGCCGTAGTATGCCGAATGAGCTTTATGCGGTCCTACAACCCGCCAGGCGCGTAGCTGGGCCGACTTGTGGACTACGCACCATTCTAGGGGTGTCCGTCTATATGGGCTCAGGTGACTTCTGGTGTATATTTCACAATTTCTAAATGAGCCTACTTGATACCCTTATGTACGGCATATCTACACAAAATACCCTAAAAACGTTTGCAGCATTCGGAATTTATTTTTACCAACATTGACTGACACTTCAACAAAAGTGAAACCTCGAAGAAACCGAACTGAGTGATCGCAGTTCATATGCCCCGGCTTTGGCATCACCATAGTTAAGGAAGAAGTCATCTAAGCTGTCAACGACCGTCGTATACGAGCATTTGAAAGTGTTAAGTGCGACTGTAATTTAGTCCGATTTTCCATGTGTTTTATGCTTACTTAGATTCATGAAAACGCAACAACCGTTTGCCCGAGAAGTAAAATAGGAATGCCACTTCTTGAACGGTCTTTATCATGTTTCTGGCAAGTGGCTCCTCGGACGCATGATATAGCAAGGTTTGGACAGTGAGCTCTGTAGTGGTTGTACACTGGCTACGTCGGGAATTATCTGCCGAACTCGTTCGAACACCACGGAACTTTCCGGACATGTTGGATGCTCCATCGTAGCCTAACCGACTTGGTTGTATGGTCGAAATACCCCAAACAGAGCGCCACTTGATCCATAGTAGAATCGTCAGTGGCTTCGTCTGTCATAAACCCAAAGAACGGAACACTTTTGCATTTGCGCAAAATTCCTCACTGATTTGATCCCCGCATATCGTGATTACTTCATTTTGTATAGCGGATGAAGTGTATCGCGTCACCGTTCTTCAAATGATCACGCAGCACAGGGTTATATTTGGCTTGGTACTCTAAAAGTGCTTTAAAGTTACTATTTGTATCCTCATGACCATGTATAGCTAGATTGTGTTTACAACAAAGGATATAATTGTATCAATTATGCCTTGTAATACATGTATGTTCTTGCTAACTAGGACATCATTGGCATAGGAAACTGATTGGGCAATGCTTTTCTTAATTCCAGACATAACTGCAGTGAAATGCGAATGCGCATGTGTTTTGCACTTTATGTGAGCGGTGATAACCTTGCCAAGATTGCTTAGGTCGGTTGATTGTTGCAGGTTGCGACACTATCGATCTCTTCTCAGATCCAAATAAATAGCACGGACCACAATTCGCTCCAACAATATATGTCGAATATCGTACTCCCATGTACAATATGAAAATAGTATACGACTGTATACAAATTACATAGGACATCTAATATTATCAATAAATATAGATTATTCATGTGACATTTTGATCATGTCTGAATTGTTCGGATTTGTCCGTTTTCACCCTTACCCTCCCTAGGGTCAAGTTTTTATGGCATTTTTCGCATTTGTTTCATTTTTATTTTTGGAACTCTCAAAATATTTCTTAGCTACGCGCCTGCCCGCTACAAATTTAAATGCTTTGCCCTTAAATATCGTAATAACAAATATTTCTTAAACAAGACCTACAAAATGGTCTGAGCACTGCAATGCTATAGATGAATCTCAAACTGGCTTTAGGGCAGGTTATTCTGTGGTTGATAATTTGTTTACCTTACAATGCGTAAAACAAAAGTATTTGTCTAAACCAGGTGGTAGAATCTACGTGTTATACGTTGATTTTCTAAAGGCCTTTGATATATTTGTTCATTATAAACGTTTTACAAAATGCCTTTGATTCCTTTGTTCATTATAAACGTTTTACAAAAGGCCTTTGATTCCTTTGTTCATTATAAACGTTTAACAAAAGGCCTTTGATTCCTTTGTTCATTATAAACGTTTTACAAAAGGCCTTTGATTCCTTTGTTCATTATACACGTTTTACAAAAGGCCTTTGCTTCCTGTGTTCATTATAAACGTTTTACAAAAGGCCTTTGATTCCTTTGTTCATTATAAACGTTGATTTTCAAAAGGCCTTTGATTCCTATGTTCATTATAAACGTTGATTTCCAAAAGGCCTTTGATTCATTTGTTCATTATAAACGTTTTACAAAAACAATAAACAAAGGAATAAAGTGTGAACTTGTTAACGTTATTATATTTATGTATTTTAAACTTAAAGCCCATGTAAAATTAGATAATAATGGTAATTTAGTTAAGGAAGTCAATGTAAGTAATGAACAATACTCAAATATTCTCAAAAAGAATTCTAACCAATGTTTCAATTTGAACAACACAGGAAGAAGAAAGAAAGTCACGAATCATGGCTGAAGCTGGAATACTCGTTAAGAAGTCATTGTCGATCGAGTTTCAATACTTGTAATAATACTAACAAGGAAGTCGTTGTATGTTGATAAGCTGAAATACTTAACAGTCATACAGTTTTCACAGAAATGGGTTGTATTTCTCATAGATAAGGGCTGAGAAATGTTCATGTGACTTTTACAGTCATACAGTTTTCACAGAAATGGATTGTATTTCTCATAGATAAGAGCTGGGGAATGTTCAAGTTACATCATATAAAAACGTCGAGCCTTCCCAAACGCTTTGTTATTTCCAATGTGCATCAACGATGAGGAACACGGATTTCATATTTGTTGCGGTAAATACTATATTCTATTGTCAATATTATTTCAAACTTTAAAGCGGGTCGACAAACATCAAAATTTAACATCTGTACCAATGGCTCAATAAAATGCCATTAATTGCGAATCGGATTACTTAAATACATATTTGAGTTATTTCCATGTTTGAGTTTACTTGACTCACTTACTTGTTCTGGATTGCAAAAAAGCTCGGTAATACGCCTGTAGCTAATAAGGTTATGGACTAGATTACAAAGTTTAGATTGTATCAGAGAATCAAAGCGCCAATGGCAATGTAGTGGCGATCGTATGGAAAATCCTGCAAAGTAACAAGCAGTATATCGGTGTAGGGCTTGCGCTTTTCAATAATAGTGCACTCTGGTGCGGATCAATTTGAGAATGTATCAACCCTGCATCTTTTGACAGTAGAATAATGTTAGTTTGCCAGAATGTTGTCTTGGTGATTGTTTAGATACTGGTCATGATGTGTTCAAAATTAGGCCATTCCAAATTTATGAAAAATCTAGTTGGTACTCGATAGACTAGCTACCGATTTAGCTCATTAGAATGGCTATTTGTAATCTAAATTGTTCGGGTAATCACATGTTCATCAACAGGTCGCTAGGCCATATTAAGATAAAATATTGTGTACACTTTAGAAATGACAAAATTATCAAGAAAGGAGAGAAAACAGTATCCATTAGTTTGGTGTTTGTTTCAATGATGTCCGATATTAAACAGGTCTGTTTAATTTAGTCCCTTCACATTGCATGATTGAGGGTTGTCAGAGACATATAAACACAGTGTATTTATATGTCTCTGCTTCGAAAAATTTGAGTGCAAAAACAAACACAAAACATGCACAAAAAGCACAATTTCACTATTGCAATTTATAAAAATATAGGCATCATAATGCTCGATCTCCAAACTAAATAAGGCTACACTTTCAGCATTGATTGCTTATTGACTCTAGAACGTGCAGACGTGTATACATAACGCGTGTACACACTGACATCGTGTGTCCTTTAAACCTTTGTAAACCAGTCTTATCATCTAGACGCTTTCATATATTTAAACAACTACAAAATGAAGCGTTTATAATATTGAGATTTAAGAACTCGCGAGCTATTTATAGAACCTATTGGAATTTCCAGATTTGAGTATCATCAGAGTTATTTGCCGTTATTTGCAAGGCAGAACGCGCAATGATATTTATTATCTGCCAAATCATGACGAAGATAATATTTACATATTTTAACTCTATGTAGATAATGTCTCGATAAAACTTTGTGTGTACTTCGTCATCCAGATATGTGCACTACGTCATCCAGGTATGTGCAGAGTGTACATCTTTCGAATGGCGTGTCCAATAGCACGAGGCCATTGATTTATGCGAGTATCTGCTTCGCAAACGACTCGGCTATAACTTTATATGTACAGAATGTGTAGCTACACGTACAAATGAACGTACACGTTGTGCTCTGCGATCTCCCTTATTACTCAAAAAAGTATTTAGGAAAGATGTTACAAAAATCTAATGTCTCTAGATTATAATGATTCTAAATTGTAACAAGACGGATGTTTGATGCAAAGCATCAAAGAGAAGCCGCAATATTTCGTTTCACATGAAGAAATAAGAAAAAAGATTATTTAAATCCACAAACATTAGAACAATTTAATCTGTAGTCACTAATGCTGATATCGATTTGAAGATATAAGTTTTATGTAGGATATTTAACCTGGCAGGGTCTGTGTTTTAAGTGAATGAGATAATTTAGAGTTAAGCTGATCATAAAAAGTGACATATAATACTAAAGATAAATGGACAAGAGGTTATGATAAATTTGAATTAGTACCAAAAACAATCAACTATTTGTATTGAACACACGCCCTGTTATGATAATGTTTTATCAAATAATGCTGACACACAGAAAATCTGTTTTTCGTTTGTATCGGTAAGGCATGATAATGGATAAGGGTTTCCCACATAAAACAAATCTGCAGTAGACGACTTTGAAATTATCAAGTAAAAAAAAATCTCTATAAATGATCGTATGATAATTGAAAAGTGTTGAATTATTGTGGCAAATGCAGATATTGCTCATTAATAGTCATTATGAGCAATTTCTCCTTTTGCCACAATGATTTCAATGATTACTCTGACAGACTTTAAAATCATCAAGTACAAAACATAGAAAATCTCTATAAATGATAGTAAGATAATTGAAAAGAGTTGAAATGATTGTGGCAAATTGAGCAATTGAAACTATGATCAAAGCTGTCGGATTACAAACGCACAATCTCGAGTTGACGAAACTGATGTGAACGTATTTCTATGTACACGTAATCCGAAAGACTGACAATAGCTGCAGCGACTTTTGAAAAAATTGTGACAAAAAGAGAAATTGATCACGAGGAATTTATCCTTTTGCTACAATGTTTTCTACTTTATGTCCATAAATTATACCTTAATTTAGCAAGATGTTCCAATGTTTACTTAATGTGGTACGTATAAGGGAAAGGCTTAACATAGGAACTAGTTTCATTTTTTTATGAAAACGTTAAACCAGTGCTTGAAAATTTACTTGAATTTATTTCTCAAACTATAAATTTACCAGTTGATATAAGAGTTTAAATGCTGTCTACATTTACAGTGATAAGTTAAATACAGTTCAGTTAATCCGATCACATTTCATTTAAGTATTCTGGATGTTCACATCGCAACAGTGATAAAACATGTTGTTGGCTAGGCAAAATACACCGATATCGTGTTTACCGCGATATTCATGAAATATGGAACTGCAACAGCGAAAAAGAACGAAATTGATCTTGAAACAGATATTTATGTGGTTTAAATCTTTTCATGTCTGCATTTTGCGATGACAATTGTACTCAAAGTTAACTTTGAATCCATTATGTACTGAACATGAAAGTCAGATTATTAAAAGCAAAGCAAATGAAAAATGTATGTGAAATTGCGATAAAAATGAAAATCTATAAATAGACTATAGATGAATGGTACTGTCTTTTATTTTAGCTCTTAACTTGATTCGGGAACCAGAGTCGCTGCGTGGACGCTTACGACATTTACACACTAGACCAAATTGAGATCGGTTTAAAACGCGTTGGTGAATACGGATTAAATCTAAAACGTGGACTATATATTAAGATTTAGATTTAGACAAATATCTTAATTGAAAAGTTTAGTGAATACGGGACGAGGCTTCTTCATCTAAATACTGCGTAATATATCATAGCATGTAATTTTAAGGAACCAGACTACATTTACAAATTCAATAGAAGGGTTCTCTATTTTACTGTCTAGAGTAGATACAGTATGAATTTCGCTTAAATAAAAATGTACATACATTCAATTAATATACTGGCCTTTGTCTTTTGTTTTTAATTTGTAAAACTCACACATGTATATAGAGTGTAAAAGGGATGTTTTAAAAGTCATTACCTTAAATTAATGTACTTAGAAAGGACAACGAGAAATCAAGATATGTGGTCACGCTGGCAGGTCTAAATATTCTCCTTGACCGAAAATTAAAAGCATCCCTACAGGAAGCCGCCTCCTGGCGGCTTCCAATTATAATGATTCTAATTTTTAATGATTATAATGATTCTAAATATTTATGATGCTTAATTAAAATGTTTCTAAATTTTAATGATTTTAAATTGGAATGATTCTAAATTATAATGCTTATTACAGTTGGTGATACTGGTAGGAGTGCTAGTACAAGAATCAGTACAAGAATCAGTACAAGCATCAGAGGTTTGTAACGGTAAGTTGAAAATGTACCTTTGAGATATGTATAGACTGTTAACATGATTACGGGTTTGCTTTAATAACTACGGTTTATAGACTGTGAACATGATTATGGATTAGCTTTTAATAACTACGGTTTATAGACTTTGAACATGATTACGGCTTGCTTTAATAACTACGGTTTATAGACTTTAAACATGATTACGGCTTAGCTTTAATAACTACGGTTTATATACTGTGAACATGATTACAGATTAGCTTTACTAACTACGGTTTATAGACTGCGAACATGGTTACGGCTAAGCTTAAATAACCACGGTTTGTAGACTTTGAACATGATCATGGATTAGCTTAAGTAACTACTGTTTATAGCATAAATAACTACTGTTTATAGGCTGTAAACATGAATATAGCTTAGCTTTAATAATTACGGTAAAGTAAGGGTCCAAACGACACTGAACGAGGAACACAAACGTACAAACACCACAAACAGATCACACACGTATCAAGATATCTTTATTAATAAGTGATGGGATTACTGCCTCAGAACGGTCAGTGAAACACGAAAATGTATTTATTTAAAAAAAATTCGTATTGGATGACCGCTCATGTAATATCCTCTATACACATAATGGTGTGTTGTTGGTGTTGTGTTTTTCAGATCGCTATTGTCCATTCTATTTCGGCCAAGCTGATTTATTTTGCGTAAAAAAGAACGGACTGAACAATCGGTCCTACTATCCGACGCGTCACACACTTCAACTAACTCATCGATACCTGTACTATCGGGGAAAATACATCGAATTCGGAAGTAACGGTTGGTTT
This sequence comes from Serripes groenlandicus, assembly GCA_031761405.1. Taxonomy (NCBI): domain Eukaryota; kingdom Metazoa; phylum Mollusca; class Bivalvia; order Cardiida; family Cardiidae; genus Serripes; species Serripes groenlandicus. Next base: position 146,539,051 of record JASEVX010000002.1, read on the forward strand.
AACGTTGGAACTAAAAGGTGGGGCCCTACATGTCGGCATAGAACGGAAGACAGGCCAGCGGGATGGAGCGCAGTGTCCGTGGACTGCGTGAGGAAATGTGCTCACGCTTATAGATGGCATTACGGAAGGTACAATTGGTTATTCAACAACTGTCACAATTTTGCAAATAGAATGGCGAGAATTCTGACGGACGGCAAAGACTGCCCTTCATGGTGCAAGTAGCAATGCTGAGTTTGATCAGGGGGTCGGACGTTAACGATGTATTTCGGGTTAGTAACTAAGATTTTAATGTAAACACGGGTAAATTGAAGGATTTTAAACGAAAACATGTCCATGATGGATGCTAATCTTTAAAAACGAATATGTCTTTTATTGTAATCACATGTTGCTACCGAACAGGTATTCTTAATTAACGACATTTTTCACGTCAATTCTTTTCAAGAAATGCGGTTTCCCATAATATTTACTATGCCGTAAATAATACTTCATGATCAAAGTGCAAATAGTATTTCTAAACTTGCGACTCCCTCCAATAACTGGCTTTCTGTCGATCAACGACAATTCCTATTATTGTAATTACATGTTGCTACCGAACAGGTATTCTTAAATAACGACATTTTACACGTCTTTACATTAAAATATCTCTTACTAACCCGAAATACATCCGACCCCCTGAATATTAGACGATGAAATAAGCGTACATTTTGGATATTTCATGCTTCATATGTTTAAATGCCAAGCAATTCTTTGTGTTTGATAAAAATTAGTGGTCACGTGAAAAGATGGAAAACGTTTCAAATTCGCTCTGCATTTTTAGCATAGTTTCATGTTTATTTGGTGGAGTAAAGTGGACTATTTAGGAAATATGTTATTTTTAAGTTAAAGCTTTATGTTCTTACAGTTTGATAGCTATTTATTAATTAAATTCAAAATGTTGATTAATATGATAACAAAAGTGGTTTAAATTGTATTATTATTTCAAGTGCAGACGAGAATTAAACTCATGCCAGCAGAATAAACACCATAACCCGTTGCCTTTTTAGATAGTGTACCACTTGAAATTGTTGTGGGGAAAAGAGCCTTCGCTTTTAACATGCATTGATCCTTTTTCAACAATACGTTTCAATCACATTTCATCCAAATACCATTTGTTTCAACTGTATAAATTTGGAAGTGTTGAAATTCAGATTGCAGCGTAATATATACAAAATAATATTTGTTTGTTTATAAAAGAAAAAAACTGACAATGTTCAATTATCTTGTCATACTGATGATCAATTAAGTTCACATAAATCTATCATTAAATTGCCCTTTAAAAGGCACCCTAATCCCCAATTTTGACCAAGAAGAGATTAAATCGAGTAGGCGTTCCGGGAACAAACCGTATGAAATGTTGTTTATATTATATATGCTTTTATGCCGAGATGCTTTGATACGATGATCACATGTATGGAATTTTGTTTATATTATATATACTTGTATGACGAGATGTTTTGATACGATGATCACATGTATGAAATGTTGTTTAAATTGTATATACTTGTATGACGTGATGCTTTGATACGATGAGCACATGTATAAATGTTGTTTATATTATATATACGTGTATGACTTGATGCTTTGATACGATGATCACATGTATATATGTTGTTTATATTATATATACTTGTATGACGTGATGCTTTGATACGATGATCACATGTATAAATGTTGTTTATATTATATATACCTGTATGACGAGATGTTTTGTTGTGTAAGTCTTTTGTTCTGTTCTATTACCATATCATGTATCTCTTTGGCAGTCTGTGAATAAAATTATTATAGTAAACATGACATCGTTCAATCCTTAGCAAATTGGGAGTACATGTAGTTTATAAACAACATGTTTGCTCCATTGACAAGCCACATTTAAAATACGAGCGCGCTACAGCGTTCTTGTATACTCTCAATAACTCGAGTTGTGGGTACCGTAACTATTACATAGACGGCTAAAGCGCTCTTGTGTAATCTCAATAACTGGGAGTGTGGGTGCTGTAACTATTAAATATGTACCATGTAGTGGACTTACATTTATTTTAACAATCCACCGTCCGTTTATGTTTTGTCTTGCTATTGTTATTGTATCTCATAGCCTATACAAACGTAAAACCTTGAAACCTCAGCATAAAATCTTGATAACAGATCAAACTTAGGATCTAATCACGCTCCCAAAAAATATGGACATATCCCACTGCATTGTAACACCCAGCTTATGTCTCAGTCAACCATACATATTGGAGATATTTCTGTATAATAATACTACATTTGATGTCCAAAGTTGACGTTTTTTCAAACTGGGTTTTGAAACTCAATGCTTAATCAAGGTGCTTGATCATGTGATGAATCCGGGGTTTACAAACGGATCACCAGAGAGGTAAATTCTCCGGTTAGAGTGACGTTAGCCAGATAGCCGGGCTGCCGGACTGCCGGACAGCCGGACTGCCGGACAGCCGGACAGCCTGAAGAGTGTTCAAGCCGGAGCAAACATTATCCGGATATATCTTTTTTCTGGTCGGAGGTATAAGTAGGGGGTAAATGGGGAGAGAAAATTATCGGTTTTACGAAGATTTGCTCTTTTCGTAGATTTGTCGCTCCACGAAGATATACCCTTTTCGTATTCGAAGATTCGTCTTAGCTGGCATAACACAGTTGAAAGGTTATTTTCTGTTTCCTGAGAAACCCCAACGGTTATTCTCTCAATATGTTCTCATAATATCCATACTGGTTCGATAAAAAGGGTTTTCCTGTAACAAGGAGTGCCAGAATTATAAGAAAATGCCTGGAAGTTACACTCTCAGTCCATAGTATTGAATGAAGTGGCCACAAAAGTGGTCTGAAACAGGATGAAACAAGAAGGACAGAAATCACCCAACAAAAGCGCAGGGGGTAAATGTAAAATTGAAGAGCTGCTTAGACTCTCAAAACGATATGCAATCTGTGGATGCAGTCAGAAATACCACGTTTCCAGCTCCTTTTCAAGCAATTTTGGACGCGAATGCTGGTATTCAAACTTACCTCTAAATTCACGCCTAGCTCTGCAACCAGTGTTGTCAAACAGGAAAGAGAAGTGGGTTCAACTGAAAAATTCAATCCCATGCTTAGAGTTTACATTTCACATTTATAAACATCAAAATCAACCATTTCCCAAAAAATGTTTGTCATTTTTTCTATTTTTGACCCTGGCCAAAATCCGAATATCCCGAAAGTAATTGTTATGTTATGTGTCACCTACGCGGGGCTGGATTTGATTGATTGATTGGGGATTAACGCCGTTTTTAACAATTTCTCAGTCATATCACGGCGGCCAGTTCACCTACTCATATGTTTCCTGGTTTTCGCACACCAGTACTCCACACAACAATCTTCCCAAGCAACTGGCTGCTTTTCCACATAGACTTTCGTCGGAAAGAAAGTCGAACGACGGGAATCGAACTCACAACCCCTGGATTGACAGCCCGCGTTAAGCGGGGCTGGAACAAAACTGCTCTCGTGACTGATCATGAGAAAAGATCAACGCTACCGACCTGGTGGCGTACGGGATAAACGAGCATAATCCGAGACGGAGGGTGATCGAGTTGGGATTGTTAAAGATAGGCCTGTAACTTGGCAATAATCAATGTGTAGGCCGTCTCGTGAGAAAATTAACATTGTGGACTCTGCGTAAAGTATCGACCCGGATTGGCCTAAGCATGCCACACAAGCGTACCCGGATATACACTTTTCGCCTCCTGTGGATTTTCTGTTTCAGGAATCACTACTCTATCTAGACGAAATGTGTCGGCCGGATCAGTCTGCGCGGACAGCGCAGGCTGATCTGGTCGATACATTACGCAGATGTGTATCGCCACAGCAGCATTTTGGGGCATTTTTAGGAAAAATGTGTAGGTAAGTGCCTACAGTGCCTAAAGGGAGCTACGCTCCTGAAAGAGGGGCACATTCACCATAAAAACAAGGGAGAAGACTGACGATAGTAAACACCTAAAAGTAATGCGTTTATTACAGCCCTTTAAAACTAATAAGAATACATACCGCTTGAGTAGTTCCTTCTCCGCAATGTTACTAACATAACATGTCAACCACTCTAAACGTTCTATTCTTACTATCAACACTTATAGTTTGATCACAGCAGTTTGTATTCATTAAGAAATCAAAGAGAACGTTTGTTTAATATGTGTAAAAAGTCAATGATAAAATCATTCAGAAAAAATGATTTATAGTATAAATGATTTATAACACAATAAATTGATGCCTTTCATCCAGTTTTATAATAAAGTTAACAAGGTCTTCATATAAAGCGTCACACATAAAAAAGTCAAAGGCAATAATAAGGAAATCTATATAAAATCAAAGCGCCAATGGCACTGTAGTAGCGATCGTATGGAAACAAGCAGTATATCAGTGTAGGGCTTGCGATGACTCTGGTGCGGGTAAATTTGAGAATGTATGAACCCTGCATCTTTTGACAGTAGAATAATGTTAGTTTGACAGAATGTTGTCTTGGTGATTTTTTAGTTACGTTCTGAAATTGGTCATGATGTGTTCAAAATTAGGCCATTCCAAAGTTATGAAAAATCTAGTTGCTATTCGATAGACTACCGCTTTAGCTCATTAGAATGGCTATTTGTAATCTAAATTGTTCGGGTAATCACATATTCATCACCAGGTCGCTAGGCCATATTAAGACAAAATATTTTTTACACTTTAGAAATGACTAAATTATCAAGAAAGGAGAGAAAACAGTATCCATTAGTTTGGTGTTTGTTTCAATGATGTCCGATATTAAACAGGTCTGTTCAATTTAGTCCCTTCGCATTGCATGATTGAGGGAGACATATAAACACAGTGAATTTATATTTCTCTGAGGTTGTTAAACTGCTTCGAATAATGTGAGTGCAAAAACAAACAAAACAAGTTGCTCAAAAAGCACAATTTCACTATTTGCCAAACTGTTCAATTTATAAAAATATAGGCATATATTATAAGGCTCGATCTCCAAACTAAATTAGGCTACACTTTCAGCATTGATTACTAATTGACTCTAGAACGTGCAGACGTGTATACATAACATGTGTACACACTGACATCGTGTGTCCTTTAAACCTTTGTAAACCAGTCTTATCATCTAGACGCTTTCATATATTTAAACAACTACACAATAAAGCGTTTATAATATTGAGATAAGTTGTTGTTGTTGTTGTTGTTGTTTCTTGTAGTTCTCGCGAGCTATTTATAGAACCTTTTGGAATTTCCAGATTTGAGTATCATCAGTTATTTGCAAGGCAGATAGAACGCGCAATGATATATATTATCTGCCCAACCATGACGAAGATACTATTAACATATTTTAACTCTATGTAGATAATGTCTCGATAAAACTCAAATATTAGTAACAATCCGGTACCAAAGTAGCACTGACATAATTATGATTAATCACTTCTCTGCATCAATGATGGAACTATAACGGATGTGAGTAAATTAGTTTGCAGTAAGGAAAAAAAATATCAACCGATTGTTCAAAACCGACTAAATATTTTTCGTTCTTGTTGTTTTTGTTAGCATTGTGGCGATTGTCAAACCAATCGCCACAAAAATATATAAAACAAGCCAGCGTCCGTAGAAGTATCACTCAAAGGTTAAAAGAAAACAAGTTTTTTATCGCACGGACAATGCAATTCATTTTCAAAGAATTGTATAGTTCCAACAAAACGTTGAAGCAGTCTGTACATCCGTAGAGTCTGATCCATATCTATATTGATCACATATTGCATGCGTAAGCTTATTAAACGATTATATCAACTAGTGTCGATTCCGACTAGACTGTGTGGATGTATAGAGGATATGAACCTATGTCAACGTGTACCTTTTCGCATACACGGATTCAGATGACGTTCATATCAAGAAAGATAATATGATGAATTTCATACAATACCTTTTCACTTTCAATCAATGCTCATCATGTCCGTCTGCTACAAACTAACGGGTGGTTTAGCGAATGACAAACTTAATAATTCATAAATATATAGGTGATGACCTATATTCATCATAATGATGATATATATTCATGAATTAATGTCTTTACAATACTAGACTGTGATCAAATTTCACTCATGTTTGCAAAGCCAAACGTTTCTATAAAATGCCTACTATTTCTCCAAACATGTTAAAACTTGTTTAGAACTGGTGATTGTGAGTTATAATCTAAATTGACAATATGAGTTCTACATGCGAAAATATAGTAACTTTGTCTGAAGTGTCTCAAAAATCGATACAAATTGTAAACTAACAGAAACAGCTACTTGATTTGCAAGTTGCTCATGCCAATCTGCAAACAGACTTTTTAAATCTAAGCTGTAGTCTGAATCAGATTCATGAAGCGAAATTAACATCGGAAATGGACAATGCCAGCATGATACAAACAAAATGATAGTCTTCAGGTTGTGTGTTCAGACTATAAGTCAAAATATATATCTCTTTGTGAAAGTCTGGACGTTATATCTGCTCAAGTAAAGATGACAGATACTGTAAGGAAAGCTGGAGTCTTCCCTAAAAAGACAACGAAAAGGAAGGGTATGTTTCAGAGTAGTTGCACAGAAGCAAAACGCGATAGAAACATCTTTGAAGCTATATCTGATGTGGAAAACTGAATGCGTTATACACATAGTTTAATGAGGTAGCCTTTTTTATATATATATAAAACATAACAAATATTATATATATAGATCTATCCTTTTTTTATTTTTTTATTTCTAAACATAGAGATAAAAAACATCAAGTACAAAAAATACCGTCAAACATTCTTATATGCATAAAAAAATAAACCTATGAATAACTGAAAGTGTTATACACATGGTTTAATGAGGTAGCCTTATTTTATTTATATATAGAAATAACAAAATATCATGTACATGTATACCCTTTTTTTTAGTTTAAATATATTTTATTACCAAAATAACATATAGTATTTACAAACATACATATTTGTACATAGTTAATATTTATATAAAGGCAAAATGGTCTGCCCACAAGTTCTCTCAACTTAGGAAAGGCCATTCCCTAATCATTTAAATTACACATTTGTAATGTCTTTTATATAACAATAACTGTATATGTTTTAGCTATTATTTTTTTGAATACATATATTCCGTTCCAGTTTTGAAATTTTTTACACGAAAATGTTCAAAATAAATATTGGTAAGTAAAGGAAAAAGAAAGAGAAAAAAAAAGAAGAAAAACAACAGACAGATAGAACAAGATAATAATCTGGAAAGAAATTCTGAAGAAAATTCAAATTGTGTAATCAATAATAGTGTTGAAATTTAGATATTTATGAAGTTTCTATTTCTGCAAAATCATTTGAAAAGTTACTCTATAATTATCAATTGATATATAGAATCTATAGACTATTTTTAATGTTTAAGAAAAGGGAAAAATGAAAATAAATTGATATATATGTCAACCGGAATTCAAAGGACGGATAGAGTCAGCCTTTTGATAGCTAATTTTGTTATCTTAGAATCTGCAGATTAAGCCACCACTTAATAAATATCTTTAAAATATTTCTATTGCTTTAATAAATTGTTGCACTGCTAAAGAAATGTTCGAATTTTCATGGTAATTAAAGATTTCAGATTCATATATATAGTAGATGATACTTGGGAAGTTTACGAAATAATTTTAATCTGTGTTGGTTATATTTATTACATATGAAGAAAAAATGTTCCACATCTTCAATATAACCACCACAACTACAAATATCACTGTTTGATAGATGATTAGCGTATAAGTGAGAGTTAAGGTCACTGCAGTTGTTGTGGAGTCTGGCGTGAATTATTGAACATTTGCGTTCACCAACAGAAAAATATTTTGGAACGGTTGAGACCGGAAACAGCTGGAGGAGTCTTGACTTGAACATAGGAAGAGATTGTAAAGTCTTCAACCCTTTTTAATGCATAATATCTAAACATAAAGATGAAAACATCAAGTACAAAAATACCTTCAAACATTCTCATATGTATTTCGGGTAATTTGCTCTTTTCGGAAATTTTGCTGGAGGAAGAATATTTTCGGAGAAGATTTGTCGCTCCACGAAGATTTACCCTTTTCGTATTCGAAAATTCGTCTTAAGCGTGACTGATCATGTGACTGATCATGGGAAAAGATCAATGCTACCGACCTGGTGGCGTACGGGATAGTGGACTGACACATTTTTAAAGAAAACGGTTTATCAAGTTCTATCATATAAGAAATTTTTTCGATAAAGTAAGCGGGCGGTAACGTACGATAACGAGGCTAGTAATCACGAATAATACAAGTATTGAGTACTACTTTCAGGGCGTATGAAATTTAGGACTTTCCATAAGACGTATGGCTTCAGAAATCTATCTCTATATTTATTTGGACAAGTCCAAACAAAAAATCAAAGTACTGAAAGTACTAAATTGCGGGGGATGTTGGCTCTAGAGTGTTAATAAGATTTTCCTTCAATTTGACCCAGTGCCCTACTTTGTTACCAAACATGACCCATGTTAGAACTTGACCTAGATATCATCAAGAAAAACATTCTGATAAAGTTTCAACATGCTCAAGCTAAAAATGCAGCATCCAGAGTGTTTGACTTAATGATTATTGAAAAAAACCGGCGTTAAACTCCAATCAATCAATCATCGAAATGTTATTTGATTGATTGAACAAATATTACCACTTTTACCGAAATACCAAAAAAAAGACAGAGTATTTCATTAATATGTGATCAAGATAAATATTCGATGTGCTAAACCATATATGAATTACATGTATAAGGATAAGCGTTATGATACTTCAAAACACAAACAAACATAGTTGATAATTATACAATATCATCGAATTCGGTTCGAGTGCTTTTACAGCTGTACAGCTGGTTTTCGTGTCCTGTTGGATTTGGAGTATCTCTACAGGAGTCGAGTTATGAAATAATTATGGGGAAAGTCGAGATGATACAAATAGGCGACATCTACCTTTCTTACCATATGACCCAAGATTTTCCTTCAATTTGGCCTAGTGACCTAGTTTTTAACCCGGCATGACCCATATTGAAACTTGACATAGATATCATTTAGATAGAATTCTGACCAAATGTCAAGCTGCTGTAGCCAAAAAAGATGCTACTACAAAGTTATCAAGATTTGCCTTCAATTTGGCCTAGTGACCTAGTTTCTGACACAATGTGACCCATATTCGAACTTGACCTCGATATCATTAATACAAACATTCTGACAACATTTTAATTGCAAGCCTCTAGATTGTTAACAAGCTTTTCCTTCAATTTGACCTATTGACCTATTTTTTGACCCATCATAACCCATGTGCGAACTTGATCTACATATCATCAAGACAAACATTCTGATAAAGTTTCAACATGCTCAAGTTGAAAATAAAACCTTTAGATTGTTAACAAGATTTCCATTCAATTTGGCTTAGTGACCTAGTTTTTGACCGGGCTTGACCCATATTCAATCACATATTTGGATCCATGCAAATTACATTGGCAACTGAAAGAAAACAATAGTAAAAACTTAAACAATCTTCTCCTCCGAAAGTTTCTGGCTGATTTTCAAATAATTTTGTAGAAATGTTCCTTGGGTGACCCCCTATCAGATTCCTTCAAGCAATGTTGATTTGTTGAAAACTATGACTGACAGGAGGTGGGGCTATATTGCCTTATATGGCTATAGTGAAAACTTAAAAAATCTTCTCCTCCGAAAGTTTCTGGCTGTTTTTCAAATAATTTTGTAGAAATGTTTCTTGGGTGACCCTCTCACATTCCTTCAAGCAATGTTGATTGCTTGAAAACTATGGCTGCCATGGGTTGGGGCTATTTTGCTTTATATGGCTATAGTGAACACTTAAAAGAGATTCTCCTCCGAAAGTGTCTGGTCGATTTTCAAATCATTTTGTAGATTTGTTCCTAGGGTGATCCTCGATCAGATCCCTTCAATCCATGTTGATTGATTGAAAAACATGGCATGGTAAGGGATGTTTTGCCTTATATAAAATCCTCTCCGACGAAAGTATCTGGCCGATTTTCAAATAATTTTAGAAAAGTGTTCCCTGGGTGACTCTCTATCAGATTCCTCCAAGCCATATTGATTGGTTAAAATATAGCTGCCAGGGGGCGGGCTGTTAGCCTAATTTTGGCGTGACTGAATACTTTTCCTCCAAAACTATTTGACCGATTTTCAAATAATTTTGCAGAAATGTTCCTTGGGTGACACTCTACTACGAGATTCCTTCAAGCCATGGTGATTGGTTAAACAAAGGGGGAAGGGGCTGTTTGGAGATTTAATTGTTGCCTAATGGCAGTGAAGCGATCTTGGGCCTCTTGTTTCCTTCTTTACGAATTATCCGTATGCATTGGCTATTGCCACTGATTTGACAATGATCGTATGTGGCATACAGTTCAATATGTGAATGCGAACGGGACGATACATAGTGGTAAGTAATTACCGATTTGAACATACTCGATAATGGACTAATATGTGCCATACATACACTGCTGATTGGATCAAGCACATATAGTGCATACAATACAATGGATAATTAACCACGGGAGACTTGATACGAATACAATTTTTTACATCTTCTTTTCGAAGAAAGGCTAGCTATCCTACTCGGTGTTGGTGTCACACCTTGTTTTATTAAAACAATTACCGATATTGCTTTGAAAAGTGTAATACTAGTTCACTATCAATACCTCTATCAACAGATCGAGGGCTTGATGTGAAACGGTTGTAACTCAAAACCTATTTTGAAAACCCTGGATTAGGGGCAATTTTGACCCTTTTGTAAACAATGCAAATTTAGGTGCCATTGCTCAGAACGAGCAATGGCACCTAAATTTCCATTGTATACCAAGTAAAATGATTTAACGCTTATAAAGACTTTATGGCGAGGTGATTAACCTTGGTAAAAAAATACCAATTTTAGTTACAACCGTTTCACGCCAAGCCCTCGAGATACGAGTATACAACTATGACGAGGAGTATGGACCTTTTTCGACTGAGTTTACCGGGCCGCTTACATGTGATCGCTCCAACTGTGTACAAGTTCAGACCGCGACATACACTCCTACTTACCAAGCAGTGCTATCGCGGTCCCTTAGTTGGTGCCAATGTCATACGGAGAGAACAACATGCAGCCGGTCCAAGACCGCTCGATTTCAGAGCAAATACTCACCCGACTGAGCTTACCGGACTGCGTACATATAATCTATACAACTGTGTACAAGTTTAGACCGCGACATACACCCCTACTTAACTGGAAATTCGTCCTCGAAATTCTGAATAATAATCTCAAGGATGTCATAAATCGCACTGCAAGCGTTGTTAGATTGATCAAGCAGTGCCGTCACGGTCCCTTATTCGGCGCCAATTCCACAATGTGAGAAATACATGCAGCCAGTCCGGAGCTTGAACCCCGGACATGTCGCTTTCTGGGCGAGTAATCTACCGACTGAGCTTACCGGGCCGCTTAAATGCATTCTCCAACTGTGTACAAGTTCAGACGCGACATACACACCTGCTTAACTTGGAATTCGTCTTCATAAATCTCCATAAATCGCAGTGCAAGCGTTGTTAGACTGACAAAGCAGTGCTGTCGCGGTTCCTTACCTGGTAAAATCACAAGGAGAGGAAAACATGCAGCCGGTCCGAGACCGGAAATACATTGGTATATAGCCCGAAAACATATACATGTATCTTCCTTATCGATTTGTTTCTAGCCCGAACGCAGTGTTTGGGCTAGATACAAAGCGACAACGAAAGGGTAGTGTTTAATGGATATATACAGTGACGATTTGACCATCCTTGTAAATAGGCTACACCAAGAGCTTCTAAGACCAAGGGAAACTACAAACAACTCGATGTTTGGTGAAATATATAGGTATATAGCCCAAAAACACATATCTTCCTTATCGATTTGTTTCTAGCCCGAACGGGCTAGATACAAATCGATAATGAAAGGGTGGTGTCTTATGGATACATACAGTGGCGATTTGACCATCCTTATAAATGGGCTACACCAAAAGCATCTTAGACCAAAGGATACTACAAACAACTCGATGTTTGGTGAAATCCATTGGCATATATCCCCAAAACACATACCTTCCTTATCGATTTGTTTCTAGTCGGAACGGGCTGTTTGGGCTAAACACAAATTGATAACGAAAGGGTGGTGTTTAATGGATATATACAATCCCTATATGACAAACGTGTACATGGACTACATAAATTGAGTGTTAGAATAAGGAAAACTAGAAACGCATTGATTGGTGTCGAAATATGTTCGTATTTAGCTTAAAAAAAACGGTTTTGCCTTAACGATTTGTATTTACAATTTGATAACAAAAGGGTAGGTGCGAAATTACGACATTGTAGTATACATTTTTGTGGTTTTTGTTAGGATATTGATATGAATGGAAATCCTCATAAGTTTACAAGGATAATAAACAACTGACTTTGTGTTAGTCGCGATCGTCTTAAACAATATTTTCATTTAATTTGATCCAGTAACCTACTTTGTGACTCCACATGACCCAGTTTCGATGGAGATGTATGTTCTGATAAACTTTCATGAAGATTGGATGCAAAATGATGCCTCTAGAGTGTTAACAAGCAAAATCACACACACTCACATTGAGCACTTCGTGCTTTGGTAAGCTAAAAAGAACAATAATTTACATTATATGCAGGAAAGAGTTATCTTTCTTGATTGTTAACATTGGTGTGATAGTTGAGAAAAGTTTATAAAGTTTCAATGCTGTGTGCATCAAGTTGTTACTGAGATATGGACTATTTAATGTGGTTGCACGCAATACTAAAACCAGAACTTCTAAGTAAAACATGATGGCCCTGGATTGCTCACCTGACTTATGCAATGTGATTTGTCATGTCAACCACACAGACAACCACATTAACTCATTTTGTGGTCAGGTGAGCTAAACCAAGAGGGCCAGTTTCGCTTCACTGCCATTAGGCAAAAAATTAATCTCCAAACAGCCCCGCCCCCTGGTGGCCGTGTTTTTTTAGCAACCACAATGGCTTGAAGGAATCTCGTAGAGTGTCACCCAAAGCATATTTCTGCATTTTTTTTGAAAAGCCAAATAGTTTGGGAGAAGATTTTTAAAGTTTTCACTAAAGTCAATATAAGGCCAACAGCCCAATCCCCTCCCCAGGCATCCATATAAACATAGCTTGATTAAATCTGATAGAGAGTCACCTAAGGAACATTTTTACAAAATTATTTGAAAATCGACCAGATACTTTCGTCGCAGAAGATTTTTTCAGTTTTCACTATAGCCATATAAGGCAAAACAGCCATGCCCGGTTTATGGTTTTTTTCGTTTGGTTGCCATGGAAACCAGAATTTTGCATAGATCCCAAAATATTGAAGTCAGTCTTGTTAAGTCTTTCAGAGGATGCTTTCTGTGAAGTTTCATCCCAATTGACCGACTGCTTACTGAGGAGAAGATGTTGACGGTCGACGGACGCCGAACTCGGCGATCACAATAAAACACCTTGAGCACTTCGTGATCAGGTGAGCTAAAAACATTCTAATCCTTTTCCGCATATATTTGACTTCTGGCATCACATTCAACAGATCCATTTTGAAAACATTGAAAATGATCCCATGTCACGTATATGATTAGTTATTAATCTACAGGGAATCAAACCTCTGAGCTTACAATCACAAAGTGGCTGTTCTTATCAATAGAACATCAAGCTAGTTCAAATTACAACAAATCATAAAGACACCAAATGAACTTACAATGCTCAACATTTTCTTGATGAATCTTGTCAAACAGGATATACTTCCTAACTCTGAAATATCTATCTCACCATCTTCACTGTATTTATTAATTGATTCATTGATTGATTGAGGTTTAACGCCACTTTCATATGTTTCTTTGCTTTCTCACACCAGTACTTCATACAACATTCATTCCAAGCAACTGGCTGCTTTTTCACATAGACTGATAGCCCATTGGTGGATGACGCTTGTCACAATGACTTTTGTCAAACGTCGGAAAGAATGTTGGCCGAGCTTTGGTTCGAACTCGCAAGCCCTGCATTGACAGCCCGTGTCGCTACCGACTGAGCTACCGTAAAAAAAAACATGAATAATTCAAAGATTAATAATGAGTCTTTCCAATATACAGACGACTTTAGACGCCTGCCTCCATAGCAGACAACTATTAACCATTTTCCACGTGAAGCCTCTTACTAACACATCTGCAGCAGATGACGTTTAAAAACATTTTGACAAGAGGAGAAATTGCTTATTTATAGCAATTTTTCCTTTTCCTACAATTTGTTCAACTTTCTTCAAAAAATCGTTCTTGCATTTATAGAGGGTTTACATACTTTTGACCAACTGTTTTCATAGTAATCCGCTGCAGATGATGTGTTGTATGTGGTAAAGAATAAAACAAATGTGATGGAAAAGATGAAATTTCTCTTCTCTCACAATGTATTCAATTCAGTATCAGAATTATACTTCCAATTTACAAGATGGATTAATATTTAGACATTTTCAAAAAAAAAGACAATTCTTCAAATGTAAATGAAAGTGACACCAGCGAACAGCAATGCTCGATTGTTTTGTTTTTTTCTATGTCAAAAAGGGGCATGACCGAATAATAATTAAAACAAGAATTGTCTAACTTGGAATAGATATGCATATTGTTTCTAGGAACACATGTACCAAGTTTCATTTGAAACTGTTGAAAGTTTTGTTAGTTATAAGATTAAAATTAAAGTTGTGTGACAACGCAGACGACGACAACGTTGACGCCAAGGGTATCATAACACCAACACTTTTTTTCTTGCATAAACAGACGAGCTAAAAATCAGATAATCAGGATTTTAAAAGAATCACTTTACAAAAATGTTGGCAATCAATCAAATTCTCGCAAACAAAAACCTGCCGTTGACAATTTTGAAAACGTATAGGTAGAAACAAGGAAAAAATCTCATAATTCAATGTTTAATTAATGAATAGAATTGAATACATTGTGACAAAAAGAGAAACTACTCATTATGACTGACCAATTTCTTCATATGCCATATGTTTTCAAAAAGAATCTGCTGCGTTTACCACACCAGATTGGAAAGAGTTAATCAAATTAGCAAAGATTCTCATGCATTCATGGATTTTACTTTTCGACAGGCTCCAAGCTCTTACGGATTTAACCCTTTCCCTCATACGACAATTCTGCAGCAACTTTGAACGTATTTTGTCAAAACATGGAAAATCTCCATAATTGAATGGATAACTTATGACAAAAGGTGGAAAATATTGTGGCAAAAGGAGAAATTGCACGTTTTTGTGCAATTTCTTCTTTTGTCACTATGTTTTCAAAACGCCGTCTGCTGCAGAGGCGTCAAAAAAGCGTCTATATGAGGGAAAGGGTTAAACAACCTGATTCAGATTCAAATGTGTTGCCTCCAGCTTATTTACAAGCAGCCTTTTACTTTTTAATGAAGATTTATTAATTTACTAATTCACAGGATGTGTTCATATTCAATAAGCTACAAGTTCTCAATGACTTGAATAATGTTTAAAATATATATATATATATATCGCGGGCTTCATGCGAAACGGTTGTAACTACCTCTTATTACAAAATGTAGTTACACTCGTTTTGCATGTAGCCCGCGATATGGGAACTGAGGGCTGTACTGTGTTTAAAAAAAAAGGTTTATCACAGACAGAGGAACACATTGATGTATTAAACACCATTCCATAACCTTTTTCTCTGGTATAATAAAACTTCCAATAATATATTTGACTTTTCTACAATACACATTTAAAATATCTGCCAGTCAGTTTCACTTCTTGATTTCAATGCAATGGGTTCTTGAATAAACCACGGAGATTAGGAAGTTTCAATCATAAATACAAATGGCAATATGGCAATGATATTTTATATGATTCATTTGGGAAATATTTGTATTATTCTATGGTAAGCTGATATAACATAACAAAATAAATCTTATTTTAGCCATTTTATTGCGATATACACTTATTTTGTCAAAGTTGTGATTTTATCTATAAAAATGCATACAGTAAGACCGCTGATGCACAGTTGAAATATAAAATAGGTCAGGATCAGAATAACCCTATCCCACAAACAGACGAATTCGGACGCCTCTGCAGCAGAATACTTTTGAAAACAATGTGGCAAAAGGGGAAATTGCTCATGATGAGCAATTTTCCCCTTGAACCGCAATGTTTTTAACTCTTTTAAATAATAAAACTTTAATTTATAATGATTTTGCATAACATTGCCTAGGTATTTTCAAAGTCGTCTGCTGCTGATTTGAATGTGGGAAAAGCTAAATATTGTAGAGTAAAAAATATTTATAGATATAATTGTTTCCCCACTGATATCAACTAAATAAGGCTAAAGTTAAACTAATTTACAAATGTGCCCTGGTAGTTAAAATATAGGGCAAACATTCAGGTATTTTTAAATCAGATCGGGTTAAAACATCAAAGAAAAAAAAAGATTTTTTATCCCTTCAGCTTTTTGAACATTTGCCTATAACAAAAATATCCTCTGTCAATTACAATTATGTAGTACATAAGACTGATTATGTCTCTGCTCACCTACATTTTCTGTAGTACAGAATACTTTTTATGACTGCTCACTTACACTTTCTGTAGTACAGAATACTTTTTAATGCATCTTATGTCTCTGTTCACTTACACTCTATGTAGTACAGAAGACTTCTTATGTCTCTGTTCACTTACACTTTCTATAGTAAAGAAGACTTCTTATGTCTCTGTTCACTGACACTTTATGTAGTACAGAAGACTTCTTATGTCTCTTTTCACTTATACTTTCTGTAGTACAGAAGACTTCTTATGTCTCTGTTCACTTACACTTTCTGTAGTACAGAAGATTTCTTATGTCTCTGTTCACTTACACTTTCTGTAGTACAGAAGATTTCTTATGTCTCTGTTCACTTACACTTTCTGTTGTAAAGAAGACTTCTTCTGTCTCTGCTCGTTTACACTTTCTGTAGTAAAGAAGACTTCTTATGTCGCTGTTCACTTACACTTTCTGTAGTACAGAAGACTTCATATGTCTCGGTTCACTTACACTTTCTATAGTAAATAAGAATTGTTAGGCCTCTGCTCACTTACACTTTCTGTAGTAACATTTTTGAAAAAAGGATCGTGATGGTCCAGTATTGCTCAACCAAGATCTACTGTTGTGTTTAGGTTAGAAGAAAAATAAATTGTTTAAACAATTTTCTGTTTTTAGCTTTTCTGCAGATGATCAAACAGTTTGAACAAAGTTGGTGGAGGGGCCACTTGAGGAACACTTGCGTGAACATATTTTTGATTGGGCCAGTGGTTAAGGAGATGTCAATTTATTTTTCTATTTTAGTTCAAATGGCCATCTTGTGCAGCTGAGTGGAATGGTTTGAACATTTTTGGTAGAGGTCCGACAAAAGAACATTTATTAAAATCAAATTTGAAATTGGGCTAATGTTTAGGAGGAGATTTCATTTTAATTCTTTATTTTTGAGCTCTGAAAGTCATCTTGTGCAGTGGAGCTAAATATGTTTGAAGTTATGAAGACTTCCTAAAGAACATCTCTGAGAAACTGTTTTGATATTAGGCCAGAGGCTTTTATGCTGTTTCTTTTTTTCCTATTGTAAGCTCTGGTGGCCATTTTGTGCAGCAAAGCAGAATGTCTTGAATAATTATGGCAGAGTATAAACTAAGGAACATTCACGTATTTTCAGACATTTTCAAAGCAAACATCTTAATAAATACCACACTTATAGCTTAAATCCGTCAAGTAAAAAGTGTCACATTCTATATATTCGTTTGGGAAAATCATGAACGCTTAATTGACCAATTTAATACCATTAATGACACCAGTTTTCTCGTATTGGCTTTTTTTTGGCAATTTATCTATTCTCATAATAATATATTTCCTGAAGATAAACAATTTCATTATTGGAGATAAAAGCCCTAGCACTTTAATTCCAGCCTTCTTATTGGTCAACTTTCAACCCATTCCATGATACAGACAACATCAATTTGTCGCAACTCTGTCGATGAAAAGAAAATGGTTGCTCACAACCATCTATTTTTTTTCATTTTGTCACAGTGTTAACTCTTTCTATGAATGTCACTTCAAATTTACCAAATTTCCTATTTATTTTGTAATACATTTTCAAACTACCCCTAAAGCAGACAACTCTAAAATTATCATATCACGTAAAGGATTAAACAAACCTTTTTAAAACTGATTGAAAATGGAATAATAGTTCAAACCGATAACATTCTGTGTAACTTTTTAGAGACATTATAAATACTGAATACTTTGAGGAAAGAACACACTTTTAGAAAATCAAAGAACGCTATGAAAAGAGTGCAGCACTATAATACCTCAGTGGCTTGTTTGAATTGTGTCTTTCTCTAGTTCCTAAGGTAAGTGATAACATCTTATTGGCAATCAAATCAAATATACTAAATTTACTTGAAAATGGGTTTATATAAGGGTTTTGAACACAATTAATATGCTGATTTACAAGTGTTTTCTGATGCATTTAAATGTATTATGGTCATTATGACCATCTTGAAAAGATATTCTTTATAATTATGTTTTGTAAATATTTAATATCTAAAGTTTATTTCATTGAAGCGCGGCGTCAGTATGGGATAGGTTTCAATTGTGTACAATGGGGTGACGTAATCGAAAAGGGAGCAAACAAAATTATTATTGATAAGAAAAACTCTATTATATGTTTGAAAAAGGCATTCTTTATGAATAAATAAATTGTATTGACTGATTTAAGAAACAAAAAGATGCAACATATGTATGTCTTCTACCGTTTTTTCAAATCTTTAGACATATTCAATTTGGATTTAATAACTTTTCCTCAACTTCCTAGGCTAGGCTTTTTTTAATAGTTTGATTTACGACCCCGACGAGCTCCTAGGCTACGCTCTTTAAATTATTTGGTTTACGGCCCCAACATTCGGGTTAAGTTTTTGCCTATTTATAAAAATATGTTTCATAAATGCTCAAGTTTGATTTTTTTCTTTAATTTGCTTATACAATCGACCATTTTTAGAATGAAGGGAGTTAACTCTCGAGTACAAAGGCTATAGGACATTTCGACCGTTAGACTCGGGTAGTTAATCCCATTGGCATACTCGAACAAGTAACTATAATAACTCGCTACATCTGTTAAATCTTAAAAGGGTAGTGGTTAAAAGCTCACATAAAACATTTTAATACATGAATATAAAATTACATTTAAACTTTTTTTAAAAACTTAGTATATTCTCCCGCCTTTGTTATCATAGTTCTGATAAACTAGAAGGGGAATAGACTTCCCACGCTCCTTCCAAAGCTTGTGTCATACTTAACTTATAATCAGAGGCATTAAACCTTAATATATGTTAATATTTAAGCACATATTTTTTTTTTTTTTTATCTAATTGATCTAGTAAGAGCAGAATTTTAACCGTTTGTTGAAGAAACTTCAGCTTCTTTGACACATTAAAGTTGCAGTCAATGTTAAGCAACTGCAAACCATATGGTTTTAGGACTAAACTTTACATTCTACGACTAATGCTGAATATCACATAGATCGCAGCATATAAAACGTCTATCCCTACGTCAAAACTGACCCTTTCTGCTCTGGGTAACCATTTATCATAGACTATGATAGCCAGGTAAGCAATGTAGGCACATCTTGGTTTTCTTGTTTAAAATAAAGGAACATTTGGCCTTCTGTTTTCGAAATATTTACATCCTGTCTGTTTACACGTTATTTACATTTACTGAACTGTATCTGCTTCCTCTAAGTCATGCTTCAAAATCATGCGCGGCGTCTTTGATGCGTTGCATCAGAATTCGTCTTGTTTACCCCTTTACCAACATACAATAAAATCTACAGCAGTCAATTTGAAAACATCTGGATAATCATGTTTATGGTTAACCTCTATAACAAAAGGTACAATTTTAAATTAGCAATCATGAGAAATTTCTCCCTTTTCCACAATGTTATGAATAAGTATCTGCTGCATATGCATCTGTAAGAGGGAAAGGGTTCAAATAAGCGATCATATTTATAGGTAATTACACCCATTATCTCCCCTATTCATAATCAAAGCGCCGAAGGCACTATAGTGGCGATCGTGTAGAAAATCCTGCAAAGTAACAAGCAGTATCTTGGTGTAAGCCTTGCGGTTTTCAATAAAATTGTACTCTGGTGCGGGTAAATTTGAGTAAAGCTCCATCATTTGACAGTAGAATAATGTTAAATTGCCAGAATGTTTGTCATGGTGATATTTAGGTTACGTTTTAAATGGGTCCTGATGTGTTCAAAATAAGGACATACCAAATTTAAGAAAAATCTAGTTGGCACTCGATAGACCTACGTTTTAGCTCAAGAACGATGGAACTTTATTAGAATGTTTGTCTTGGTTTTATGTAAGCTAAATTGTTTCGGTTATCACATGTTCATCACCAGGTCGCTAGGCCATATCAAAATAAAATATTGCGTACACTTTAGAGACAACAGTTTCGAATTAAGCATGTTGAAACCCTGTGTCAAAATATTTTTCTCAACTGATGACATCGGGGCTTTGTTCAAAAAAGATTATGTCTCTTCCGAAAAAGGAATCCATCGTGGCCGAGTGGTTATTGTCGGAGATTTCAAACTGCATGTCTTGGGTTTAATCCTCAGTCACGGACGGCATGATGCATTTGGACAATTCACATTTCAAACCTAGAGTGTTTACCCAGGATGCATAAATAAGTGAACTGTCACCATGATGTAACTGAAATAATGTTGAAATTGGTGTAAAACCACAAACAAACAAAAAAAAATATCAAGAACTAAGTCACTATGCAAAATTGAAGAAAACTCTTGTTGACTCTCAATGAGCTGCATGTGGAAGGTATCGATGCAGTTATGGAGGTGAACGTAACAGGTCAAACTTGGTCATCTTTAATACACCTTTGCTAATAAATAAACTTTCCATATGAGTTTTGATGCCTCTGCAGCATACCTATTTTAAAACATTATTAAACAGAGGTACCTCCATTCACCATTTTTGCAACTCTGTGGAGATCATGCTACCAACTTCTCAGATGCAAAATCTTTTTTCTCTGAATTTTAATATTTTTTCAGAGAAAATGACTAAATTATCATAGATAGGAAAGAAAACTAAAGTATCCTTTTGTTTGGTGGTTGGTTTTAATGATGTCGGATATTAAACAGGTCTGTTCAATGTAGTTACTTCACATTTAGGATTTTTTCTCTCTAGAAAATTTAAACTGCTTGTGAGCAAAGACAAACACAAAAATGCTCATAATGAACAATTTTTCTATTTGCCAAAATGTTCAATTGATACAAATATAGGCATATATATAATAATGCTTGATCTCCAACTCAATTGCGCTACTATTTCAGCATTGATTGCTAATTCGCGCTAGAACGTACAGTGATGGTTGCACTGAGGTCAGTGAGTCATCTCATGTAAAAATATTCTAAAGTACAGGTTTATAGGTTAAACAATGTGACATATACATTGCAATGCATAGGTGATCACAAATTGTAAACTCACAATTGAACATAGTATTAAATATCAATAGAGAGACTGACGAGTACTGAAATGTTATCATTTAAATACCAATTGTTTCAGAATAAAAGTACATATATCAAGTACAAGTATCCACATGCAGATATTAAAATCAACAGGACCAAGATAATCCTAATTAATATCACCTCCTAACACCTTAGTGACGACATAGTAGTTAATGGGTCCAATAAACGTAAATGAAATGAAAGCTGTTGATTCTTACAAGCAACGTGTCTCAACAAACCCCTGAACTGTTGACAATGTCCGGGCCGGAGAAGTCAGACCTATCAAACAGTACTCATTGTTACCTTTGACATCTACGAGTGACTTAACATTTGAGGTACAGGCCTGAATTTTGGGCACGACACACCACCTAATCATGGTGCACTTTGTGCCAATTTTCTTATAAACCCTATTATGCATGGTTAAGATGCGGGTCGGACAGACATATTCATGGACGCAGGGACAAACTCACCGAACCGCCATTGTGTAAGCTATATGTCGAGCTCACCAAAAGCGGACTGGACAAAAAGTGATTTCAGACAGTAAAATGGTTATCAAAAGTCAATAAACAATAGGCTACTTAACAACCCTTTCCAACAATCAACACATTTGCAAAGGAAGAGCTGCTTCTATTGATAAATTTAGTGTAGCATTATATTCTATAATGTGTTTCCTGGCTTTTTCACACCAGTACTGACTACTCCACAAAACATTCTTTTCGAGCAACTGGCTGCTTAACCACAAACACTGTTAGCCCATTGGTGGAAGACGAATGCCGCTTCTTTGTTTTTGCCTTGATATTCCCAAAGTCTTCTGC
Source organism: Serripes groenlandicus (assembly GCA_031761405.1). Lineage (NCBI taxonomy): Eukaryota > Metazoa > Mollusca > Bivalvia > Cardiida > Cardiidae > Serripes > Serripes groenlandicus. The sequence goes on from JASEVX010000002.1 coordinate 146,561,564, forward strand.
TGCAGATGCGTTGTATGTGGGAAAGGGTTGAAGACCACCTGATTGTTCTCTTCCCATTGATGGTCTTTAAAAACAGGTTTGCTCAAGTAAGAAAGGACCATGTTAAGCGTTAAACGTTCCCCCACATACAGACGGTAGGCGGTTTATTACTTTTGTTAGAAGCTTTATATGTATGAGAATTCCGGCACAAGCAGGTGATGCCTGCTTCTTCGTCTCAAATGAATGGGCCAAGCATAATTTGTCATGATCTTACGAGAAGCAAGATCAAGCGAAAAGCTGCTTCTTATTTTCACGTTGTATGACTGACAGTTATTTTCAATTATATAAACTATTTTAAGAAAACATCCTAGCAACTCTATATTACTTCCGATTGAATCAAAATATTTTCGATTTATCTCCACCTCGGTTACAAAATATAACTTTATAGTAGGATTTTACTTCGAAAAGTGTTAAATAAATGTATTTGTACTATATTCAACATAGAATTTAAGAATAATGTAATGATTTCTGAATTACCTCCCTTTATATCAAAATCTTATCACGCTACCTAACGGGCACCTGCTTACTACGTCACTCACCAATGGGCGTATGTCTCGCGCAATAATATTCTCTGTCTCCAGACACGAAAACAGGCTAATGTTAACATTTTTAACTTAATTACATCTTAGTTCTATAGTTCTTAAATCTTAGTATAAATAGCACTGACATTATTATTGTTAACCATGTCTCTGCAGAAATTATGGAACTATTTGGCGGTAAACGTTCTGCATTAAGCATTTCTGACGTACTCCCGAAATCTCCCTATATAATGTTCTTCTTGTGTCATAGTACGTGGCTATTGTTACCACAATCGCCACCAAAAGGGTTATATGCTCGAACCATACATCCTTAACGAACAGTATAAGTAAAATATATAATTGGTGTGAAAACAAAAACATTTTAACTGAAGTGCAGGCAGGGTTAAGGATAAACTACTTTACTTTCGACAACATTTTTCGTTTACAAGCGCTTTTCCATCGATGTGGTGGATGTTTTCTATATTGACTTCCTAAAAGCATATGCTAGTTGCCCACATGAAAAGCTCATACATTGCTTATCAAGAAATGGTTTAAACGGAAAATTCTTGTTTATGTTTCAGTCTATGTATGGGCAGTTGAAATCATGTATTAAAGTAAACGGTGGATTAACATACTTCTTCCAGTGTAAGATTGGAACCAAACAAGGATGCCATTTGTCTTCAATAATCTTCACTGTTTATCACTGAAATATAAACAAGAATTTCACTAACCGTTTAAGAACTAAGGTGCGTTTTATTCACCGTAACTGAGTTGGACTATGACGAAACGCTAGCAAAACAAGCATCTAAGGCTATTTCGACTATTTTCAATGTGTAGAAACAGTTTGGGTAAATCATTTGCCTGCGGTTGACAGTTTTAATTTATTTGACTCAATGGTATTGCCAATGTTGTGTTATTCTTCAGAAATTTGAGGCTATCAGTATTCCAAATGTACAAAGAGGATTAACATATTTTTTTGTAAAACGCATATGCAGACTTAACCAATCAGTACAGTTTCTTTGCATTAAGTGGATTCGGCAGTAACTCCGCTTTTTATAAATTACACGAAAAGATGCATTAAACACTGGATAAAACTTCTCCAAATGCAGACTAACAATGATTAACGACAGTGTAATATCAGGCTGTTAGTTTTACACCGCTTTTTTAAAAGAAATCAGTTATATCACGGCATGTCCTGGGTAGGTTACCAGTTCTATTTATTATGACACCAGCCAGTCAGTCATTAGCTAACCCCGCAACCCTGAGAAACAAGGAGGGCAGCCATTACTTTTATTTTTAAAGTCTTTAGTATAACCCTACCGGGAAACAAACCTGCGACCTCCCACATCGAGTCGGACGCTCTACCACAACATCATCGAGGTCGTTTATATCATGATGAAAAACTTAGAAGAATCTGGTAGACAATAGCTGGGTAACAAATGTGAACAATAAAGTGTTAGATAACGGTTTTCACAGAACATAGGCGATTCAAATATGTTTAATATGTCTAAAAAAGTCTGCAATATAGAAAGTAGGCCTACTTATCATCATTGACTCATCTCCAAAGACAAATATTACTAAAAAATACTTTTAAATACAGAACGATATTGGCTTTTAATTTATCCAATTTACAGAAAAAAAGACTATCGAATTTCAGGTGCTCGGGACACAAATTAATGATTGACCAAGGACGGCATTTAAATATTGATCTTGAATTATGATACTATTATTATGATATTTATGCTGTGGAAAATGATTTTAGTTCTTAAACATTATAGAGACATGAGACTAGAATGTTTCAAGCCCTGTTGGTAATGTAGAATAACTTGCCTTCAAACATTCTATAGTATTATGTCTAACAGCATTGTAAACAGTACATTGGCTGTTGTGAACTTTTTAATAAGGGCATTCTACGAGAGGGAACAATTTATTAATTTTAAATGATATTAATAAAATCACACATTTACCAGTAAGTCAATTCATAAAAAACATTATACTGGAAAATGACACCATGATATTTAGGACAATTGAGAAAATGGTAAATATCTAACATGTATATGTATATATCAATATCTATTGTAAACTGTAATTTCTAAACAAGAGTCCCGTGGAGCTTACACCAACGCTCATCTCATTAAATCTAAGTACAGAGAAAGGGAGAGAAAGAAAATGGTGTTCTTTAACTGTATAAGTATGTGTTTTCGACTGATGGTGCACAGCCATACATACAAAGCAGAGACATTAGACATTTTGATACCTAAAACTGAAATTCTTGCTCAGCTGTATCATATAAAAGATGAAACCATTAGAAACATGACGGCCATACAGCTTTTTGTCTGCCCTACAACTCCCATTTGTTCTACAAACATTGATTTCTAACAATTGGATAAAGATAGGCCAACACCACAGAACTGCTGTTCAACATGTGACTGTACTCCAAACTGCATAAAAACAGACACATGCTGTGTAGATTATTACGAGAACTTCAAAGACAAGTATCATGACGAAATTTATAAATGCTATACACCAATGTACAGACAAACCGAAACAATCCGATCAAACAGTAAAAAGTGGCTAATATCCAATTGTCGGAATGTGAACACGATTGATGTGGGAGCTAACTCTTGGTTGTGTGAATCTGAGTATCGTTCCCGTTGGTTGAGCAAAGATTACAGGAGAGGTACCCCGGTGACAGATAAACATAATATGAGAAGTTACAGAAACATGTACTGTGCTCTGTGCTATAAACTGCAAGAAGAGGATGTCATATTTTGGACCCCCTCTGTGCAGGGAAGTAAAAGTCACGTTGAACTTGATTACACTATAGAGACTATCACAAATCTGGTTGAATCACATGAGTCAGAATTAAACAATTTGTTTATTCCTCCAAAGGGTGTTCCCGCAGAAACTTATACCTGTGTTATAAGTCAATGCAAGGAGACGGTATCCTGGACCACAGTTTACAACTTTGTTGAGCAAGCTTGCATGTTTTACAACAATAATTATCGTAAAAACGGTAACATATATCGCAACATATTTTGTGCCATCTGTAACGGAATCAATGTCAGCCAATACGAATGTGTTGCCGAGTTAAATGAGGATACCTATTTTGATTGGTCTATTCCATACACAAGTACCTATGATGTCTGTGTGCTGGATCCCCCACCGAGACAACCAAATTTGGAACCAAATAAAATAGTTTGTCCAAAAAGTTTTATTTGGGACAAAGTCACAGTATGTATATAATTTACTTGAGATGGGTCAAACAAAATGAGGTGTTTGTAGCATCTCCATATTACTATCTATCTCTTAGAGGTGCATACAGATAATACTAGTCAGACTAGGCTCTTAAACTATTTATTAGAAGATTAATTAGTATATCTAGGGCTAAATAAAGTACAGGCAGAGACCACTTGTGAAACTGCAAATGCTCATCCTCTTCTGAGTCTTCACTTTTCCCATATGTCATAGGACCCCGTCCTGTGTGATGCAAATGAACTATGTTTGTGTCCAGTAAAACAAGAACACATATCCTTAACGACATCGAAAACAAAAGGCTTTTAACTTGTTTAACCTTGTAACCTTCATCAAATCATAGTTGGACTTTAACGCATGCGCACTTGATAACTTTAACAAGTCGGCATTGTGACAATAGAGAGAAGTCACTGACAATAAGCAACATCTTATTTTGCCACAATGTTTTCGTTTCTTATCAAAGTTTTTTCTATAACGTTTTGCATACACATTTACACAATCGTCTGCTGCAGGTGTGTCGTATGTGGGAAATAGTAAAAGTGAGTCTTGCAAATTATGTCACTGGATCATGCTGGTTTAATGCATACTTAATCTTCCATTAAGATAACATTTATGGTAATGTTTCCACCGTAAACGTCCTTATCTTTGCTACTTATGTACTACATCATTTACATTGTCACATTAATGTATTGCGTACTTTCACTCTTTCAGAGCGGAATTGTTTAAAGGAGACTCTTCCATGTTCAAAATCGGGCATCTCCATTTCTCATGTAATACAATTTTGTACTATTTTGATAACTAAAAGGCAAACAATACTGATTTCAGACAGCTCATTACGAGCTGACTCACCTGAATCAGTATTGTTTGCAAAATATTGCCTTTGGCGCTGAAAGAGATCAGCCGATGTCTGAAAATAGACAACATTTCAAGTTAACGGCATTGATAAAACTTTTAGGCTTTTAGAATAGCCGTTTCATTGTCAGCTTTTTCCTAATACATTAACATTAATCCTGTCTATACGACATTTGACACCTCTCAGCAGCAGACGAATTTCCAACGAATGGCGTGAATTCGGTTTTATGTTGATCAACTTTTAAAATATATTGAAAAGTTCATGTATGTGGAAACCAATAAGGTCGAATTTCTCATTTTCGTCCAACATTCATATATTTTTTTTTACAAAAAACTCTCTCGAAAATGCAGAAGCAATTTTTTTATTTTAATAATGATGACAACCGGTAAAGCTGTGCTGTCAATGTCAACACAAATTCCAGACCGAAAAGGGTACGGTGGCACAGAGGTGACATGTGTATGTTTTTTATTTTTATACGACATACTAAGTCATGCGCACGAGATACTATGTCGTGCGCACGAGATACTAAGTGGTGCGCACGAGATACTTAAGTCGATTTGATAGCGATGAAAGTTCTCGTGACAATCATGAAGAATGGATGTTCAATGATTGTTTGCTGTTTTACACCGCTTTCAACAATTTTCAGTTATATCATGGTGATTCCTGGTCCTGACACTAGCCAGTCAGTAGTAATGCTAATCCCGTAACCCTGGGCGCCAAGGAGTGTAGTAGCTATTACTACCATATTTAAATTCTGAATGGACTTTCAATGTGGCATGTAGTGTGTTCACAAGTTAATTGTTCAAGGACTCAACCCTGGTGTCTTTTTAGCAACCCTTAGTAATTTGTTTATTGGGGTTTACACCGCTTTCAACATTAGTTCAATTAAATCACGGCGACAGCTCACTTATTCATGATACCTGGTTAAACAAACCAGTACTAGGCTAGAAAATGTGCCTTACCAAAGGGGACTCCACCATGACCGTTGTACCGCGACTGGGGATCAAACCCGGGATACCCGGTTTTAAATCTGCAATGTTAAGCAGTCGACCACAACGGATTCTTTCCGACCTTAGGGAAAATTACCTCAGATATTTCCGTATGGTGCTTAACATCTCCATATTCATGTAGTTGTACTCGAATCCATCCAACAATACCTAAGATATGGCTCTGGACGGATGGATGGACAACGCCAAACCAATATCCCATCTACCTTTGGCTAGGGATAATAATCGAATAGAGTTGAAAACATTATTTCAAAAAGATTTGTCATAAAGTAGCATTATCATTTCAGGGAATAAACACATCATTTACATCATAGTAATTTAGAATTCCTGCTCTAGTATATAATGTCATATGATTTATTTGTTTGTTTGTTTGATGTTTTATGCCACTTTCATCGTTCAGTAGCAAGACATTTCCTTTGTAAATTACCAGTTCTGCTGGTCCATTTATCCTGACACCAGTCAGTCAGTTGTAATGCTTACCCCCAAAATCCTGAGAGCCAAAGTTTCGTATGAGCCTTGCACCAGGAGAACAGCCTTGAATCATGCATGACAAGTTTAGTAAAATATCTCTATAATAAATAATGCTCTCAAAGCAGAGGCATCAACAGATTTCAGTCCTAGATTAAGATTTAAATCAACACATTGAGTCATAAAAAATACATCTATTTAACCTATTCCCACATATAGATGCTTTTTGACGCAATATTTTCAACTTTTTTCAATAATTAAACACTCATTTATGGAGATTTGTCACGTTTTTGCCGATATTCTTTCAAAGTCGTCTTCTGCAGATTTATTGTATGTGGGGAGGGTTAATACAAATAACCATAAATGTCTTGTTTATTTTCAGATAGGATGTCGGACGTTGTCATGTCCTTACTATTCCCAACTTATTAATAACAACTGTCAACTTGTTTATTCTGAAGTAAAAGTTACAGATTATTTGTTATGCCAATGTCTTTCAAGACAAACAAACCTTTTCCTTTCTCAGTAAAAAGTATTAAAGATATGTATTACAATGTCACATCAGAAATGAACAAAAAGATTGTGAATATATTGTTGAATGCAAGCATGTTTCCATTCGATATTGAACCTTTGTTTTTCGTCTCTTTTGTGTCAGAGTATAAACAAATAGACAACAATTCATTTGAATGTATCAAAAGAGATATAATCGGATTTCATTATTTCCTTCATTTACTTGTGCCAATCAAACACAAAAATAGACTTATTGATCTAAAAATGATTATTGAGACAGATTTAAAGTTGTTAAGAGATTTAGAAACCATTGGCCAGTATTCACTTAGCAAATTAGAAGTGCTTCTAAAGTATGTTGTTTCAGAAATTGTTTCAGACATTACCCCGTTACAATTACAGTTTAGGTCAGACGTAAATTGTTTGGAGAAAATGCTTTATTCTGAAAACAATGACAATGCATTTTACTGTGATAATACTTTATTCAAAGCATCTTCATCTTCAGAACAACGAAGAACACAACAACCCTCATCTCAAGAACTACCATTATCACAACCAGCCTCATCTCCGCAACCACCAACAACACAAGAATCACATCCAGAACCATCAACACAACCAGCCTCATCTCCGCAACCACCAACAACACAAGAATCACATCCAGAACCATCATCACAACCACCAACAACACAACAATCACATCCAGAACCATCAACTACCCAACTACCCTCATTTCTGCGAATACCAACAACACAACCACAAAAAAAACAAGCCTAACCTCCAGAACCACCACTAGCAAACCCACCCTCACCATCCACATCACAACTTCCATCTCCAGAACAATCAACAACACACCAACCTTCTACAGTTCCAACATATCATAAAATGACTGGGGCTATTGCTTACCCACCACACCATGCATCATCCCCAATAGACACTTTAACTTTTATGGGCATTAAACTTTGCACATTTGTTGTCTTTGATAAACATGAGTTCCTGATGACTGACACTCAGTTCATAATTATAACTGTTAATCTGACACTGCCATACAATCAGGCTGATTATTGTAGCTTATTCTACCCATATGTGGATAACCTGTGTATTTGTTTAGAAGTATATGAGAAAGCTGTAAGGAAATATCTTAGTGCCACTAAAAGAAATTCTCCTATTCAAAGCAAGGCCTCCACAATTTTTCAAAGATTTCCCATAGAAACTTTTATATGGTTCACACAAATCTTGTTGTACCTTAAATGACTGGGCATCTGCATATTCACCCAATTTTAAGCTATACAAAAATTCTTTTAACTCTTTTCCACATACCTCAAATCTGCTGCAGAAGACTTTGAAATCATTTAGTCAAAAATTTGGAAAATCTCTAAATGAAAGTTTAATTATTGAAAGAGATGATAACATTGTGCAATTTCTCCTTTTGTCACGATGTTTTCAAAAAGTCATCTGCTGCAGAGGCGTCTGTATGAGGTAAAGGGTTAAAAAGCATTATTTGAAAGGGAAATTGTCATTTCTGTCTAAAAAATATTTTTGAAAATTTGTACGAGATTTGTTTTCCTTTCAGATATTTTAGTTAATACTTTCAAAATACATAACTAAACTTTAGTAAAAGAAACATGCCATGATACAACTTGTAGTGTATGAATATAAACCATTAGACAGCATCTTTGAATCAACACATTGTAATATTCCCTAGTTGTTGTTGTTGTTCTGGATATTGAGAGAACATTAAATGGCGAATGAGTCCGAAACGTAACTTTGTGTGTGTAATTATTTTTAGCTGGTTTAATCCGTATGACAGACACATCACAACTATCAATGCCAAATCCTTGAAAACCCTACATGCAAGGTGTCAAATGTGAAGGAATCTTCTAATTGTTAAAATTCTGAAAGTCCAAGGTCAGTCACTCTGCTTACAATATTTAAGCATGAATCTGATATCAACATCAATTGTATCTAACAGTATCACAACTACCCTGGCGCCCCCCCCCCCCCCAAAAGATGATTGATTGATTGATGTTTTATGTCGTTTTCAACAATTTTTCAGTTATAACACAGCATTTCCTAGGTTAGTTACCAGTACTACCAGTCAATCCGCAAACCCTGCAGCCTTGATAGTAGGGCGGCCACTACTACCATATTAAAAGTCTTTGGTGTGATTTTTTTCTAAAGGTATATGGGCAATATCTCAACCTGCATAAGCAAATCCTATCTGTAAGCAAGAGGGCCACGAGGCCCTGGGTCGCTCACCTGAGAATGGGCTATTTAAGACTGTTTCAGCGCCAATGGCAACATGAGGTTTTTCTGACAAAGCTTATTAATTTTTAACGATTTGTTACAAGAAGTGTTAATACTTCTCAACACAACTGTAAATGAAATAATGTGCGTGTTCTATACTAATTGATTTGGACTAGAGTTGAAGCCTAGTGTTTATGTTGGCAAGATATATTCAAGACAAACAATCTGTCAACTATTCATAAAGATCAAGTAAATAATGTGACTTCTGTAGTGTAGTGTCCAAATGCTTTTTCTGAAATGTTATCAAATGACCTAGTGTTCGACCTGACATTTCCCATATTCAACTTGGTCTAGATATCATCAAGAATAACTTTCTGACACAGTTTCAAGCTACTCATGTCAAAAATCGGTGCCTATACATTTAACAAGATGTTAATACAATATGGCCTAGTCACCAAGTTTATAACTGAACATGACCCATATTCAAACTTCATCATGCTCAATCCCCTAAATGCACCTTCCAGAGTGTTAACAGGATTTTCTTTTAATTTGACCTAGTGCCTTGGATTTTATCCCGCATGACCTATATTCGAACTTAGACTAATATCATCAAGAAAAATATTCTGACAAAGTTTCAACATGCTCAAGCCAAAAATGTGTTAACAAGATTTTCCTAAAATTTGGCCAAGTGACCTTGTTGTTGGCACAACATATTTAAACTTAGCCTAGATATCATCAAGACAAACATTCTAGTCAAGTTTCAATATGTTCACGTTAAAAACACGGCTTCCAGATTGTTAACAAGATTTTCCATCAATTCGGCCTGGTGACCTGACATGACCTACACTTGGCCTAGATATCACTAAGACAAACATTCTGCCAAAGTTTCAACATGCTCAGTTTCGAACTTGGCCTAGATGTGATGGAGGTGTATATTCTGTTAAACTTTCATGGAAAGTTTATGTAATATATTGCCTCTAGAGTGTTCAAAACTAGCAAATGTTGACGACGAACGGCAAACAAAAGACGATCACAAAAAGGGCCATAACTTGCATTACTTACTTGAGTGTAAACATTGGTGTGAAGGTTGGGAAAGGTTTATAAAGTTTCAAAGCTATGCATCAAGTAGTTACTGAGATATAGACTCTTAATGTAGTTGCATGCAAAACTTTAACCAGAATTTCTAAGTAAAATTTAATCAGGAGTGCAAATGAAACTGCAAGAAGTGACTAAGAAACAGCTTATCGGTAAAGGCCATTTGCGACAAGGCATGAAATATTTTCACAATTTGAAATAAGATCTCCACAGGAACAATCCTGTGAAGTTTGGTAGATATCGGTCCAATGGTTTAGGAGGAGACTTGAAGCTTAAAGTTCATTTACCCCGTTTCTGATGCCACACAGCATACCTATTTTAACCGAGTAAAGGGTCAATAAAGAAACATTTCTGCTGAATTATCTTGAATGGATTTATTGATTGATTGATTGATTGAATGGGGTTTAACGCCGTTTTTTAACAATTTTTCAGTTATATCACGGCGGCCAGTTCACCTACTCATGCATATGACATATCATGCATTTCCTGGTTTTCTCACACCAGTACTCCACACATCAATCTTCCCAAGCAAATCTTGAATGGAATTATAAAATTGGTCATTTTGCCCCTTTCCTGATGCCGCCTTGCTGCCTTGTTTTCCAACGAATCAATATGGCTTGAACACTTTTTGTAGAGGGTCACACAAGTAATATTTCTACTAAACTATCTTGGAATCGAACAAGATGATTCTGAACGAAAAGGATTTTAAAGTTTGGGCATTTTTCTCTATTTCTGATGCTGCAGCAAAAAAAGTACATTATAATTTGAGCAATGTTTCACTTTAATACAATGTTTTAAACAGTTCTACTCTGCAGATGTTTTAAAAAAAAAGGGATTTGAAATTGAAATGTTTCCAGTAATTGTAAAAGGTGTATAGTCATTCCCAGCAATTGTAAAAGGTGTATAGTCATTCCCAGCAATTGTAAAAGGTGTATAGTCATTCCCAGTAATTGTAATAGGTGTAGTCATTTCCAATAATAGTAATAGCTGTATAGTCATTTCTCGGAAAATCGGCCACGATCAAGTGTTGTCTGCATCTCTGAAAATGTAATCAATATTTTCTATATTTGTCATCTAGTTATATAAGCAGTGCTGAAACATCTGGAGAAACACTATCATAGTAAGATTGTACAAGACTGCAACATTATCATTATGGCCGATAATATTAACCCTTTCTCACACACAGCAAATCCACAACAGATGACTTTGAGAACATAAAGGCAAAATCTTATCACTCTGCTGTGAAAGAAAACACACAGTGTTAATACACTGTAATATAGTGTCCCTGCTCAGAGTAATGTGATAATCCGCATATATCTGTATCTGGATCAACATTGGTCGATCGAAAGTAACAGGCGGTTATAAGAAACAGTTTAACCCTTTCCATATGTAGACGCAGTTTGATGCACATGAAGCAGCCGACTTTTGAAAACTTTGTAGCAAAAGCAAAAAGTGTTTTTAATTTCTTCTTTTGTCACAAGTTATCGAGAATTCAAGCGAACTTCTTAACCCTTTTCCACATGTAGGCGCATTTTGACTCATATGAAGCGATATTTGAAAAATCTGTGACAAACGGAGAAATCATTCAAATCAAGTTTGAATATGGGTCATATTGGATCAGAAACTAGGTCAATAAAGTAATATATTTTTACTTTGAGCAAGTTGAAACTTTGTCAGAATGTTGTCTTGATGATATCTAGTCCATGTTTGAATATGGGTCATATCAGGTAAAAAAATATAGATTACTAGGCCAAATGAAGGAAAATCTTGTTAACACTGTGGAGGTTGCATTCAGAATAATTGTCTTGATGTGTTTTGCATTGCAGTACATTTTATAATTAAGGTGAGCGATCCAGGGCCATCATATCAATTGTTGACAAAAGGAGTCAACGAGAATTCAAACTAACTTCTTAACCCTTTTCCACATGTAGACGCATTTTGATGAATATGTACCGATATTTGAAAATGTTGTGACAAACGGAGAAATTATCCAAAACGAGCAATTCCTCATTTTGCAACAATGGTGACAAGTCACAGAGGGATCTAACAATTGTTAGTAGTTCAGCACATGTAGCAATTTTTTCCTTTTGCCACTATGTTTTGAACCTTGTTCAAGTAATAATATCAGTACTCTCAGATCAATGTGAGAACCCGCATTTATCTGTATCTGGATCTACACTGGTAGATCGATAGTCACAGACGGTTCTTAGAAACGTGTTAACCCTTACCATCATGTAGACGCAGTTTGATGCATATGAAGCAGTCGACTTTTGAAAACATTGTAGAACAATTAAAAAGTGTTCTCAATTTCTCCTTTTGTCACAAGTCAACGGGAATTCAAACTAAGAATCCGCATATATCTGTATCTTGATCTACACTGGTAGATCGAAAGGAACAGGCGGTGCTCAGAAACATGTTACTCTTTCCAATATGTAAATGCAGTTTAATGCAAATGAATCGGTCGACTTTTAAAAACATTGTAGCAAAAGTAAAAAGTGTTCTCAATTTCTCCCTTTGTCACAAGTCAACGAGGATTCAAACTAACTTCTTAACCCTTTTCCACATGTAGACGCATTTTGACGCATATGAAGCGCTATTTGAAAGTTTGTGACAAACAAAAAATTAATTCAAAACGAGAAATATCTCATTTTTCCACAATGGCGACAAGTCACAGAGAGATAACATTCTTAGCCTTTCAGGACATGTAGACCCACTTTGACGTACAAGAATATCAAAGTCGTCTGTTTCATAATTATTTACTTGTAGTTGGGAAATCGTTAAAACGTATACTTGACATGCGATCCATGAAAACCAACCGTTAGAAATGTTCTATATGTGTAAAGTAAACCTGCACACATAGCACGTGCGACCAGTTAAGACGAAGATCAATATAAGAATCCGCATATATCTGTTTCTGGATCTGCACTGGTCAAGCGATAGTCACAGACGGTTCTCAGAAACGTGTTAACCTTTTCCCTCATGTAAACAAATTTTGATGTATTTGGAGCAGTCGACTTTTGAAAACAGTGTGACAAAAATAATCATTAAATACATTCATTTAGGTATTTGCCATATTTCCGCCTAGAGGTTTTCAAAGTCGTGTTTTGCTGATTTATTTGTATGTGGGAAAGAGTTAACATTTACATTAGGTGCGCGCAATGAAAATCTACCATTTGTTTTTTCTTTTCGTGTAGACTGTTGAAACCTGCACGTGCCAGGCGCGTAGCTGGCCCGACTTGTGGACTACGCACCATTCTAGGGGTGTCCGTCTATATGGGCTAAGGTGACTTCTGGTGTATATTTCACAATTTCTAAATGAGCCTACTTGATACCCTTATGTACGGCATATCTACACAAAATACCCTAAAAACGTTTGCAGCATTCGGAATTTATTTTTACCAACATTGACTGGCACTTCAACAAAAGTGAAACCTCGAAGAAACCGAACTGAGTGATCGCAGTTCATATGCCCCGGCTTTGGCATCACCATAGTTAAGGAAGAAGTCATCTAAGCTGTCAACGACCGTCGTATACGAGCATTTGAAAGTGTTAAGTGCGACTGTAATTTAGTCCGATTTTCCATGTGTTTTATGCTTATATTAGATTCATGAAAACGCAACAACCGTTTGCCCGAGAAGTAAAATAGGAATGCCACTTCTTGAACGGTCTTTATCATGTTTCTGGCAAGTGGCTCCTCGGACGCATGATATAGCAAGGTTTGGACAGTGAGCTTTGTAGTGGTTGTACATTGGCTGCGTCGGGAATTATCTGCCGAACTCGCTCGAACACCACGGAACTTTCCGGACATGTTGGATGCTCCATTGTAGCCTAACCGACTTGGTTGTATGGTCGAAATACCCCAAACAGAGCGCCACTTGATCCATAGTAGAATCGTCAGTGGCTTCGTCTGTCATAAACCCAAAGAACGGAACACTTTTGCATTTGCGCAAAATTCCTCACTGATTTGATCCCCGCATATCGTGATTACTTCATTTTGTATAGCGGATGAAGTGTATCGCGTCACCGTTCTTCAAATGATCACGCAGCACAGGGTTATATTTGGCTTGGTATTCTAAAAGTGCTTTAAAGTTACTATTTGTATCCTCATGACCATGTATAGCTAGATTGTGTTTACAACAAAGGATATAATTGTATCAATTATGCCTTGTAATACATGCATGTTCTTGCTAACTAGGACATCATTGGCATAGGAAACTGATTGGGCAATGCTTTTCTTAATTCCAGACATAACTGCAGTGAAATGCGAATGCGCATGTATTTTGCACTTTATGTGAGCGGTGATAACCTTGCCAAGATTGCTTGGGTCGGTTGATTGTTGCAGGTTGCGACACTATCGATCTCTTCTCAGATCCAAATAAATAGCACGGACCACAATTCGCTCCAACAATATATGTCGAATATCGTACTCCCATGTACAATATGAAAATAGTATATGACTGTATACAAATTACATAGGACATCTAATATTATCAGTAAATATAGATTATTCATGTGACATTTTGATCATGTCTGAATTGTTCTGATTTGTCCGTTTTCACCCTTACCCTCCCTAGGGTCAAGTTTTTATTGCATTTTTCGCATTTGTTTCATTTTTATTTTTGGAACTCTCAAAATATTTCTTACGCCTAGCTACGCGCCTGCGTGCGACCAGTGTAGTTTCAGATCAATGTGAAAATCCACATTATCTGTATCTGGATCAACAATGGTAGATCAAAGTCACAAACTGTTCTTAGAAACGTTTTAACCCTATCCCTCGTTTAGACGGAGTTGGATGCATATGAACAGTCGACTTTTGAAAACATTGTAGTAAAAGTAGAAATGTTTCACAATCTCGCCTTTTGTCACAAGTCAACGAGGATTCAAACACACTTCTAAACCCTTTTCCTCATGTAGACATAGTTTAAGGCATATATTAAGCGATATTTGAAAAATTTGTGCCAACGGAGAAATTATTCAACACGGGCAATTCCTCCCGTTGCCACAATGGTGACAAGTCACCGAGGAATATAATACAATTCTTAGCTTTTCATCTCATGTAGACGCACTTTGATCAATCAAACGACTTTTGAAAAAAAACATTGTGACAAAAATAAAAATTTGCTCTCCTATTGCCACTATGTTTTCAAAAGAAAAATCAAGTAATGATACGTTCATTTTAGTATTTTCCATATTTACGCCTAGATGTTTTCAAAATCGTGTGTAGCAGATATATTTGTATGTGGGAAAGAATTAACGTGTACTTGAGGTGCGCACAATGAAAATCTACCATTTGTAATTTTCTTTCCGTGTAAATTTTTAAGCCAAAAAACCCCGCACGTGCGGCCAGTGTAGTCTCAGATCAATGTGAAAATCCGCATATATCTGTATCTGGATCAACAATGGTAGATCGTAAGTCACAAACGGTTCTTGGAAACGTGTTAACCCTCTCCCTCGTTTAGACAGAGTTTGATGCATATGAACAGTCGAGCCGCCGTGATATAACTGAGAAATTGTTAAAAACGGCGTTAAACCCCAATCAATCAATCAATCAATCAATCAATCGAACAGTCGACTTTTGAACAAATTGTAGTAAAAGTAGAATTTTTTCACAATCTCGCCTTTTGTCACAAGTCAACGAGGATTCAAACAAACTTCTTAACCCTTTGCCACATGTAGACGTATTCTGACCGCATATATATATATATACAAGAGAAAGTTGATGCAAAGCATCAATGTCGCCGGAAAAGACTGCATTGATTTATTTTTTAACACACATGTATTCTTGACTTTCATTAGTCTAAACATACACATAATGTTTTCATAAGGACTAATTCCAGGATTTTTGAAATTCCACATAGATCTACAAATTTCAGGATTTCTTTTGGTCAGGATTTTGGATGTTTTGTATTTGTCAATAAAACCACAACAAATTAATACATTTTGGGATTTAAATCTACATGCAATAAAAAGCTATTAAATATTTCCATGTTTGAAGCAACAATGAAAACCTTTAAACGCTTAAAACATTGAGAAAACGGTTAAATTGCTGAAGACATGAACTTCCTCCTTTATATGCCCCCACGGAATCTCCGATTCGGGGGGCATATAGTTTTTGGCCTGTCTGTTGGTCTGTTGGTCTGTCTGTCTGCACAAAAAAGACTTTAACCTTGGCCATTACTTTTGAACCATAACAGGTACGGCTACCATATTTCACATGTGTATTCCTTGTGACATGACCTTTCTGTCAGTACCAACATTTTTGACCTTGCGACCTTGACCTTTGACCTAGAGGTTGCCATTCTCGAAAAAAACTTTAACCTTGGCCATTACTTTTGAACCATAACAGATACGGCTACCATATTTCACATGTGTATTCCTTGTGACATGACCTTTCTGTCAGTACCAACATTTTTCACCTTGCAACCTTGACCTTGACCTAGATGTTGCCATTCTCGAAAAAAACTTTAACCTTGGCCATTTCTTTTGAACCATAACAGGTATGGCTACCATATTTCACATGTGTATTCCTTGTGACATGACCTTTCTGTCAGTACCTTGCGACCTTGACCTTGACCTAGATGTTGCCATTCTCGAAAAAAACTTTAACCTTGGCCATTTCTTTTGAACCATAACAGGTATGGCAACCATATTTCACATGTGTATTCCTTGTGACATGACCTTTCTGTCAGTACCTTGCGACCTTGACCTTGACCTAGATGTTGCCATTCTCGAAAAAAACTTTAACCTTGGCCATTACTTTTGAACCATAACAGGTATGGCTACCATATTTCACATGTCAGTACCAACATTTTTTACCTTGCGACCTTGACCTTTGACCTAGATGTTGCCATTCTCGAAAAAAAAATTAACCTTGGCCATTACTTTTGAACCATAACAGATACGGCTACCATATTTCACATGTGTATTCCTTGTGACATGACCTTTCTGTCAGTACCAACATTTTTGACCTTGCGACCTTTACCTTTGACCTAGATGTTGCCATTCTCAATTTTTTTTTTAACCTTCCCCACAACTTTTGAACAATAACAGGTAATGCTACCATATTTCACATGTGTATACCTTGCGACCTTGACCTTTGACCTAGATGTTGCCATTGGGGGGCATCAGTGTTTCACAAACACATCTTGTTAATAATAATTATAATAAATATTTCACAGATGTTAAAATGTTTAAAAAGTAGACCACACTTGAAACAACATATCAGCTAAATTGTTTATCTAAATCGTTGATGCATACAATATAAATTTGGCGCAAGAGAAATGCCAGTTGCGAGTCCCATTACTATTTAATAGGTGGCAAGTATGAAATTAATTGGGTGCGAAATAGCAGATTTTCTTTATTTCTAAATCTACTGTTTATCAGAGTTCGTTCTTCTCTTAATTTGTTTCAAGCCAAATAATCATTTAATATCACATATATTTAAACATTTAAGTGTGTAATATTAGCTATCTATCTGTAATAAGGTGTTTGAGCATTCTTTCGAAATGTTGACCCTCGATCGTTTCAAAATCGAGTCGTAGTGTCAAACATCGAAGAAAGTGAATAAAACATCAGGCAAAGCGTTATTGCATTCGAGAGAAAAAAGCATTTCTATAGTATCTGTCTTTCTCCTATATTCGACCCATGCACTCGTTTCGAGACGTTTAAGAAATCAATTTGTCGTGCGACATTTTTTGTATGCATAAAAAAGTCACTTTTCTAAGTTTACATTTTACTTCCGGTTACTTCGCTTTGTTTACATTTTGACAATATGAAACTAGGTCACAAACTGAGGAAAAGGCGTTTCGACGTTCACGACCGATAAACAGGCTTATATTTGATACATATTTTCACCAATTATTCTTATTTTTGTTTCTGTTACCAGTTTATGTTGATACTTATCTATTAAAAGGAGAATTCGACGTGATTTTAATATCGATAATCGGCTGCAAGCAGGTGCGCGTATGTAATCAAATTAGACTGTGCGACGTAAAGGTTTGTAGTTATCGCCTTTTGATTACATAGTTTATGAAAATAAAGTATCCCAGTCTAGCTAATAGGGACTATTTGTCTTCGTAAATAAAACACAAAAACGTAAATGCCAGTCAAAATAAAGAAACTGCACATACTTAAAACATCGGAATATTTATTTCATTTTAGATGTGTCATAACTTAGTGTTTTTAAACAAACGCAATTGTAATATGTTCAAGACATTTAATTTTTTTTTTTTTTTAATAATAACCCCTCCTCCCATGTGATTTCCGAAAACCTATTAAAAATAGAAGTCGCGGGCTTCTGCCCGGCGACTAATAAAGCGATATTTGAAAATGTTGTGGCAACGGAGAAATTATTCAACACGGGCAATTCCTCTCGTTGCCACAATGGTTACAAGTCATAGAGGAATCTAATTCAATTCTAAGCTTTTCATCTCATGTAGACGCACTTTGATCAATCAGACGACTTTTGAAAAAAACATTGTGACAAAAATAAAAATTTGCTCAAAAAAGCAATTTCTCCTATTGCCACTATGTTTTCAAAAAAAAAAATCAAGTAATGATACGTTCATTTTAGTATTTTCCATATTTACGCCTAGATGTTTTCAAAATCGTGTGTTGCAGATATATATGTATGTGGGAAAGAATTAACGTGTACTTGAGGTGCAGTCCATGAAAACCTACGACTTGAATTTTTCTTTCCGTGTAAAGTTTGAAAAGATACAATAAACCTGCACAGAGATCACTTGCGACCCGCGTAGGCTCAGATGAATGGGAAAATCCGCATATATCTGTATCTGGATCTACACTGGCATATCGAAAGTCACCGACGGTTCTAAGAAACGTTTTAACCATATCCCTCATGACAGAGTTAAATGCATATGAACAGTCGACGTTTGAAAACAGTGTAGCAAAAGTGTCAACCCTTTCCCTCATGTAGACGCATCATAATGTATTTGAAAATTGCTCAAAACGTACAAGTTCTGCTTTTGTCACAAGTCAACGAGGATTCAAACAAACTTCTTAATCCCTTCAAAATCAAGACTCATGTTGACGCATATATGAAGCGGTATTTGAACATTTAGTGACACACGGAGAAATTATTCAAAACGAGCAATTCCTCCTTTTACAGAAATGATACGTTCTTAAACAGAAACTATGAAAAAATTTCATAGAGATTTTTATATTTTTTTAATTGATGTAACTCGAGAGCATATTGAACTGATATAAAAACAGGCGTCGTTAAGCGCAGCAAAGGGTCGTATATTTGAGTCGTAAAAGGTCTTATATTTGAGTCGTATTAAACTGAGGGCCGTAAAAGGTTTATATTTGAGTCGGAAAGCGCCGCAAAAGGTCGTATATTTGAGTCGTGAAGGGCCGTAAAAGGTCGTATATTTGAGTCTTAAAGGGCCGCCAAGGCTCGTTTTTATCAATTTTAGAAAACTCGTTTAGTCGTATTGAATGACCACTCATGTAATATCCTCTATATACAGTGTTTTACTTTTTAGAATATTGGGTAAAACTGTGGGAAAATGAAAACTTGCTCATAATTTCAGAAATATTATCCCATTCCCAACAATGAATACAATTCTCATATAGGGCCAAATGTTACAGCACATTGCGAAGCATTTTCATCACAGAGTTTGAAAGACAATATTTGCGACCGACTAAGCTCTGGGCGTCTACGTGACGTCAACGTCAAGACAAAACTATTTGTCTTGTCTATTTGCGTAATTATCACCTTACTGCCTCAGACACCGTTAGTAACACCCCAACATGTGAGCAAAATCGTTTGCGCGAGGATTGTGTCTTATGTCTTCGGTTACGGCACATGCTCACAGACGATTTTTTTTACAAGGAGGCAGGGTAAAGCGTCTTTTTTCGCAGATGAGTAAATGTTCATTCTTTTTCGACACGACGGTCAACGTCGTGTATTTCGGCGACATGGAAAACACCATCGCTATTGTTGACCAGTTAGTAACTGCCCTGTTGGAAGAATGGGACAATATTCAAATAAAGAGGACCAATCTATGCACGGAAGATAAAGAGTTGTGTCGCGCCAATGGAGATATGTGTCCATGTTACTCAATGAGAAAATTTCTTTACAATAACAAAATGTTGATACCATGTATAACTTTAATTTGAATAAATACAAACATGTACTGTGTGTTTCTTTATCACTTCAGTATACTATGCAAAGTTCCGATTAATGTCAAAACATTAAATTGTAATTGTTATTGAACACCAACGCAATCTGACACACACAGTGACACTATCTGATATATTGATGAGACCTTGTACCGCGTGCAAGATCCAGCGCGCAGTTCAATGTTTAAGAGGTAACGGGATCGAAATATTACCCAACGTTATCTTGTCTTTTAGTATTTCTTGTGACACAATATCATTTCGTCGTCCATCACTTGACTTTTAGGGTAGTACTTAAAACAAGGTGGCTGTATTTTTTTTATTATTATTATTGGGACCATAAAATATGGTAATAAAACACGTAAGCGTATTTTTATCAATAATTTACTCTGACAAATGTATGTGGAATGTTATACAGATTCCTGTGGTGTGCACTCCATTGCCCTACGTCAGTAGTAAGGGAGGGTAGACCGGGTCATTTTGCAAATGACCCGGTCTACCCTCCTTTGGAGGGTATTTCGTCTCCAAAGGAGGGTAGACCGGGTCATGACCCGGTCTACCCTCCTTTTAAAAGGGATTTAAAGAGTAAAGGTATGAAGGGGAACTGGGTCATTTAAATAACTCTGTTATTTTGCGGCTGACCCGGTCTACCCTCCTTTGGAAGGAAATTCGTCTCCAAAGGAGGGTAGACCGGGTCAGCGGGGAAAAAGGTAAGGGAGGGTAGACCGGGTCAGCCGCAAAAGTTGGACTTAGTCGTTTTTTCAATCTGGAGGGTGGACCGGCCCGGTCTACCCTCCTTTGGAAGGTAAATCATCTCCTAAGGAGGGGTAGACTGGGGGATGTCCAAGGAGGGTAGACCGACCTGTCGGTCTAGCTGACCAGTGCATTCCCCAGTCTACCCCTCCTTAGGAGATGATTTACCTTACACCAACGCAATCTGACACACACAGTGACACTATCTGATATATTGATGAGACCTTGTACCGCGTGCAAGATCCAGCGCGCAGTTCAATGTTTAAGAGGTAACGGGATCGAAATATTACCCAACGTTATCTTGTCTTTTAGTATTTCTTGTGACACAATATCATTTCGTCGTCCATCACTTGACTTTTAGGGTAGTACTTAAAACAAGGTGGCTGTATTTTTTTTATTATTATTATTGGGACCATAAAATATGGTAATAAAACACGTAAGCGTATTTTTATCAATAATTTACTCTGACAAATGTATGTGGAATGTTATACAGATTCCTGTGGTGTGCACTCCATTGCTCTACGTCAGTAGTAAGGGAGGGTAGACCGGGTCATTTTGCAAATGACCCGGTCTACCCTCCTTTGGAGGGTATTTCGTCTCCAAAGGAGGGTAGACCGGGTCATGACCCGGTCTACCCTCCTTTTAAAAGGGATTTAAAGAGTAAAGGTATGAAGGGGAACTGGGTCATTTAAATAACTCTGTTATTTTGCGGCTGACCCGGTCTACCCTCCTTTGGAAGGAAATTCGTCTCCAAAGGAGGGTAGACCGGGTCAGCGGGGAAAAAGGTAAGGGAGGGTAGACCGGGTCAGCCGCAAAAGTTGGACTTAGTCGTTTTTTCAATCTGGAGGGTGGACCGGCCCGGTCTACCCTCCTTTGGAAGGTAAATCATCTCCTAAGGAGGGGTAGACTGGGGGATGTCCAAGGAGGGTAGACCGACCTGTCGGTCTAGCTGACCAGTGCATTCCCCAGTCTACCCCTCCTTAGGAGATGATTTACCTTCCAAAGGAGGGTAGACCGGGCCGGTCCACCCTCCAGATTGAAAAAACGACTAAGTCCAACTTTTGCGGCTGACCCGGTCTACCCTCCCTTAGGATAGACCGTGGACTTAGTCGTTTTTAGGTCTTTTCTGATGTCGGACTTAGTCGTTTTTCAATGACAAATTTGAAAAAGTTGAACTTTCTAAGTATGTGGTGTGGCCCTAAAAAGGACCGTTTTGTTTTGTTGGGGTGTTAAAGTCGAATGGCATTGGCATACCAATTACCCAGTGAAGTACCTATGAGAACTGCAAGGAGACAGAACTCATAAGTAGCTTTTGCTATCATCACTCTGACTAAATACATCCCATCTGGATAACGAATTGTATCAATTTCCCGAGGTAGTCTCCGATTAACGTATAATTCAGTAAATATATTATACAGTCTACGGCCAACGTCAATTAAATCAATGGAGACTTTTAACACGCCTCTGCATAATTCCATTTTGATATCGAAAAGTGTATGGAATGAAATGACGTTCTGCTATTTATACCGATAGGTCGGATTGACCTACTTTTGACTCAGAATTAAGCTTGACCAATGAAATAACTGAACGTTATTCTATGAAAAGTTGTGGGATACGAACTACTGCATTTACATGTTTTTCATCAATTTTTTTGCAAAGAGATTTAAAAAACAAAAATGTATTTTTTGAACTTTTATTTTATCTTAAGATAAAATATACACAATGACAATTTGAAAAGTTGAAAACTTTTCGAGATATTTGGTAGCCCTTAAAAGGGCTGTTGGGGGTGTTGTGATCTTATAGACAATCTACTATTTCCTCTTCTGGATCTTACAATTGTCAATGTGCTTGGAATGTGCACCTCTTCCACTCACTGTTGGAATTCTGTATGACTCCTCACATGTCTTTTTACGTGGTTGTTTTGGGGTTTTCTCTTTCTGAATCTTGATCTTGTCAATGTGATCGGAATGTTCGCCTTTCCCAGTAACTGTTAGAATTCTGTATGACTCCTCACATACCTTTTTACGTGGTTGTTTTGGAGTTTCATCTGTTGATTTCCTTTTACAAGATGATGGCGATACGCTTCTCTGTTTCATAATAGAGGTGATCTGTTCTATCAAATCTTTCAACGAATTACTGTTAACGTCAAACTGAATTGGTACCTTTACCGGTGTAGAGATACAGCCTGTTCGTTGATCCGCTATTCTCTCCACATTATGGATCATCTTGTTAACGTTCTTGTTCAAAGATTTTAATTCCTCCAGTATTTTGTTGAATGTCTTCAACTCTGTAACAACCGTGTTCAATGTAGATTTCTGACTGCTGTTAATCTTCCGCATTTCCTCAAAGATGTTCTTTAAATCATCGGTTGGCTGATGTACTGTAGATTTCTGCATTTCCACAAAGATGTTCTTTAAATCATCGCATGGCTGTTGTACAACGGGTTGATATTCAACGGGTTGATAATTCTCTTCTTTCATGCTCATTGTCATAGCCTGTGACAACAAATCGTTGCTACCAGTGTCTGGTTGTAGAAAATCGTTCAAGTTGAATTCCATTTTCTCACAGAATACACGTCTTTACTCTTTGAAAGTCAAATGTAAAATGTGGCCTTTCTCAGTAAACGCTAAGCGAAGTGTGATACATGACGTCACTTTTGTTTTACGATAACGTCATTATTTGTCTATGATGTCATCATTTTTGGATCCATGTGCAGTATTCTACGAATTATGATTTCAAAACAAGAAATACATATATAGTCCTCTGAATTACACAACTCCTGTGAAAATATATCCTCGAGAGAAAACATATAACAATATTTGATTGTTTTACATCTAAAACAGTACCCCAGATAAACGGCCTTCTGTTTAAACATCATTACTTTCCCTCTGAACATTGTTGATTGTTGTATTTGTCTTTTCCCTATGAGTTCAAGACTTTAAATGACAGGGCTGATTTTGTTTTTTTCTTTGTCTATGATGTCATCATTTTTGGATCCATGTACAGAATTCTACGCTTTATGATTTCAAAACAAGAAATACATATATCCTCGAGAGAAAACATATAACAATATTTGATTTTTTTACATCTAAAACAGTTTTCTAGATAAACGGTCTTCTGTTTATAGAACATCATTACTTTTTGTCTGAACATTGTTGATTGTTGTATTAGTCTTTCCCCTATGAGTTCAAGACTTTAAATGATAGGACTGATTTTGTTTTCTGTTTATGTATACTGACAAATTGAAGGAAAGTTGAACTTTCTAGTTCTCTGGTTGCCCTGAAAAGGGCATTTTGTTTTGGGGGTTGTTGTAGAACTAATGTTCACAGCCCCCAACTTTTCGACAGGCAGGACACATTGACTGTGCCCGCCTGACGATCCGCTTCACGGCCAAAGCTGAATACCCCGAAGTTGGGTTAAATGGTGGCTCATCATCATCATCCCAACTCTCTGTCTCCGGGATAGTGTGATGAACCAACTTCGGGGAGTTGTATGGCGTATATGGTGCCTCCTCTGTCTTCTTCTCTGCCGTGTGCTTCAGTTGGATTTGAAGCAGCTCCATCTGATCGCTTATAGCTTTCAGCTGAGCTGCCATCAAAGCTACCTGATCTCGGAATTGATCCATGATTTAGTGAAAATGAAATAACGCGGACGTGATCTAAACTACCTTTGTGTTAAATCTTTAAAGATTTAAAGAAATAGGTCAGTGGGTCAGTAGGTCACTTTAAACATAATGTTTTTTCAACTTTGACGATTTATTAACTTAGGTCAGTAGGTTAGTAGGTCATGAAATTATCATTTATATACCACTCTTTTGATTTAAAATTCTATTCTTCAACTATGAACCGATTAGTGAAATTCTTCCGGCGGCTGTTTGGCTGTGAAAAGAAAACAGATAAGAAAATGAAGGAGCTAAAGAAAGATATTGAGCAGATTATGGTTGCATTCTATTTAAGACGAGGGTATGATTACCATACTAGGCAACCTGCAGTGAAGATGGGTAATCTCTACCCTGATTTGTCGGAGTTCATACCTTCAACAATGAACTGTGCTTGGCAAGGTAAACTTGTCAAGCAATATCCTTGCTTAAAGTCATCGTTTGAAAATTATTAAACGATGACTTAAGCAGGAAAAAAGTCCTTTTTAGGACTACCAAATATCTCGAAAAGTTTTTAACTTTTCAAATTGTCATTTTTTACTATTTGGATTATGAAAAAACAAAAATGTATTTTTTGAACTTTTATTTCATCTTAAGATAAAATATACACAATGAAAGTGAATGTCTATATACAATGAGAGAAACAAAAACAGTTCAAAAAGATGTCACTTATATTTTACATTTTGAAAAATGAAAATGTCAATTTCCCTTTCTTTTCTTTGTTGGATTTTCGGTCTCTGTGGTACTTTTCCGTTTCCTGGGTTTGATTGGTTTTACCACAATATCTGGACAGATTTTCTGTTTGTGTTTGTCTGTTTTGCAGATAAAGCAGTTCTGTTTCTTCAACTTTGTTTTTTCATCGGATTGAGCATCCATTTTTTCATTGGATTGATATGATGGTGTTATTTGATCTAAGACAGTTTTTTCATTGGATTGATCTGATGGTGTTATTTGATCTACGACAGTTTTTTCATTGGATTGATCTGATGGTGTTATTTGATCTACGACAGTTTTTTCATTGGATTGATCTGTTTGCGTTACTTGATCCATGATGTCTGGTGTTTTTTTAACTGAAGTAGAGTTCCATTTTTGTTGGTAAGTTCTCAAGCAATATCGATTGTAGTCATTGCAAAAAGATGTAAAAGCTCCAACAAAAATCATGTCTTGCTTCACTATAGGTGTGCGATAAAGGGCTGACTGCATGGTGATATCATGAGTGTGTGGGTTTACATACACAAACTGATATTTTGTAATCTGATTATCTTTCTCTGGACATTTACTGGCCCAGTGATCTTCTTTGTGACAGATAAAACAGAAATTGGGTCTTTTTCCATTTGGTCCATACATGTCGTCGATACTGATTCTGTCAAATACTCTGTGTTTACCAATTCTGTATTCATCGTCCTCTAATGCCTGGAAAGAAGCAAAAGATCCAACGTATGCCCCCACATGTCTGATCGGGTAAGTTGTTGGTATGTTAGTGATCTCATATTCATGTGTATATGCGTTTACGTACACATACATTCTTGACATATTTCTAGCCATGCTGAATTAATGATGTTATCACTCTGAATAGTTCAGACTGTATGATAACCAGTACTGATAATCACCCTTCTTTTATAGGAGTATGACAGACAACTGTTATATAACTCATGGATGTCATTCATTTACAATTAGTCTCTAACAAAATGTCGAAGAGAATTGTACCGTATTCAGACAGTGGTGAAAGCGACGACGATGATGATGATGATGATGATTTCCCACCAAAACGACGAAAGCATAGAAAACTTGCTATACTTGATTCAGACGATGAGGACGATGAACTTGACTTGATTAAAAAGAAACCTGTAAAAATGATAGAAGAAAACAATGAAGAAGATACATCTGACATCAAACATTTATTTCATCTACAACATTCTTTGAATAAGAAATCTCGTAAATTCAAGACTGAATCGCATGTAATGACTGCAACTTTCAAGAAATTTGAAGAATTACCACCACGAGAATTGATAAAACTGTTTGACAATATTACAGAGGAAATCAAATCAACTTTGAAAACGGAACCTACCGATAAGATTAGAATTACTATTAATCATCCATCTTTAAACATGGGGATTTACATTCCATTTATGAATGCTAGTCAGCTAGAAGGTGTAATCATGTTGAATGAAATTGAAAAAGTATTACAATCAAACACAGAGTTCAGTCTGACCGATGGACGCATGACTTTTATCATTACACACGCTCATCCTTCATCTGGTGATGGAAAGAAAAAGAAGTTGAATTCAACAGAAATTCTGGATTCAAAAATCTTTGCTAAAAACATGCAATCCATTATACAAATCAATAATGACAATGACAGTATGTGTTTTGCAAGAGCTTTAGCAGTTGGTATTTGTCATGTGAATCACCATGACACAGATGACTGGAGATTGAAATGGAATCAAATAAGAAGGTCCGATCGACAACTTCAAAAGAGTGACGCTGAAGACATTCTGATGAAAACAGGGATTTCACTAAATCAATCTTGTGGACTAGACGAGTATAGGATCATACAGACATTTCTCTATGCAAAGGACTATGTTATTAAAGTACACAACCAGCATACTTCTGTAGAGTTCGTCTTTGAACACCCTGTTGTGTACAGACAAAGTAAAGTACTTCATTTGTATTATCATCAAGGTCATTACGACTACATTTCTAGTATAACTGGTTTTTTTGGTTGTAGCTACTATTGTGAGTTCTGTGATGTTGCATATCAAAATCGTGAAAGCCATTCTTGTTTACACAATTGTAAAGCATGCTTTACCATAGGAAAGTGTATGTCATTTGAGACATCAAAACAATGTAAAGATTGTAACAGATTTTTCTATGGTTCAGAATGTTTTCACAATCATAAGATAGTAGTTGGAAAACAGAAGAAATCCATTTGTCAACTTGTGAAATCTTGTTTGAAATGTGGAGGTCAATATAAAGTCAGAAAAGCGCTACACGTTTGTAAAGGTATGAAAAAATGCCGATACTGTCAAAAAATAACTATCTTATCTCATAGGTGTCATATTCAACCTTACAAAAGAAAGTTGAATAAGACAGACGATAAAGCCAGTACTACAGGAAAGAAAAAGCCACTGTTTATATTTTATGATTTCGAATGCAAACAAGATACAGGTGTTCATATCCCTAATTATTGTATTGCTCATTATGCATGTGATGAATGCATCAATGAATCTCTTGATTTTCATTGTTCAACTTGTAACACATCATTTTCAAAAGAAAGAGAAGTTGTATTTCAAGGAGTAAATACATTGACTGATTTTTGCAACTGGTTGTTTTCTGATCAACATAAAGGCATCACAGCTATTGCTCACAATTTTAAAGGATATGACGGTCAATTCATTTTACATCAAGTCATTTCACTTGGAGTGAAACTCCCAAAGTTTATCATGAATGGAAACAGTATCATGAAACTGGAATTGAATGGAGTTCGTTTAATTGATTCATTTAATTTCATGAGCTGTGCATTGGCTAAGTTCCCAGATACATTTGGTCTTCATGAAATGAAAAAAGGTTACTTTCCCCATTGGGCAAATACAGATCAGTTCTGTAGTTATGTTGGGCCTTATCTTGATGTCAAATATTACAAGCCTGACTCAATGTCTAAAGAAGGAAGAGAAAAATTCATGGTCTGGTATAATGAAAAAGTAGAACAGAGTGTCATTTTTGATTTTCAGAAAGAGATAGAGTCTTATTGTAGGTCTGATGTTGATATCCTTAGACGAGGATGTGGACAATTCAGAAAAGTGTTCATGAAACATGGTGGTATCGATCCGCTTTTAGAGTCAGTTACTATTGCAGATGCTTGTAATAAGGTATGGAGACAGAATTATTTACCAAAAGGTAAAATTGCTATTATTTCAAGTAAGGATCCATCCCAACGTCGTTTTTCTATGAAAGCAATACGGTGGATACAAAGCATAGCTAATGAAAAGAGTATTTACATTCAGCACGCTAGAAATGATGGAGAATTCAGAATTGGTAGATATAGTGTAGATGGTTATCATGAGAAGACAAACACAGTCTATGAATTCCTTGGGGACTTGTATCATGGTTGTCCAGTTTGTTACCCAAAACGAAATCAGTTAAGTCCTATCACTGGTGAGACTATGCAACATTTATACAATAGTACAATGAATCGTCTTGAGGAAATTAAAGTTAAAGGTTTCAATGTTGAAATTATATGGGAACATGAATTCGATGCTAAGATTAAAAATGACAAAGTCTTCAAATCCAAAATTGACAAGTTGTTTCCCTATTGTGACCCCATTGACCCAAGAGAGGCTTTGTATGGAGGTCGATGTAATTCAGTGAAAATTACTCATGATATTAATGAAAGTAAGGACAAAGAAATCAAGTACATTGATATTTGTTCTTTGTACCCCTTTGTTTGTAAACACAAATCTTATCCGGTTGGGCACCCAAAAGTTATAACCGCTGAGAGTATTGATATGGAAAATATTCGTCAGTATGAAGGATTGATTAAATGCAAAGTTTCACCACCAGATGATTTATTACACCCCGTTTTACCTGTTCATTGCAATAATAAATTGATGTTTCCTCTCTGTATGAAATGTGCACAAGAAAGTTCCAATACTTGCAATCATAATCAGGATGAAAGATCAATGGTTGGAACGTGGATAACATTTGAATTGTTCAAAGCTTTAGACATGGGGTATCAATTGATTCATGTGTATGAAATTTGGCATTTTACTTCGATCTCAAATCAATTCTTTCAAGGGTATGTAGATAACTTCTTGAAAATCAAGCAGGAAGCTAGTGGTTACCCCGGTTGGTGTAAGTCTGATTCGGAAAAGCAGAAGTTCATTCATGATTATGAAAAAGCAGAAGGTGTCAAACTTGACTCATTTTCCATTCAGAAAAATCCAGGTCTTCGATCTTTTGCAAAGATCATGTTGAATTGTCTTTGGGGAAAATTGGCTCAGCGAGAAATCATGAGTCAAACTGAGTACATTAAAGATGCAACAAAGTACTTTGAAATGATGAATAACTCAAATGTTCTTGTGAAACATGTTGAAATATTTAATAATGAGTGTGATTTCATACTGGTGAATTATGAGACCAAGTTAGATCACATTGAAACCCATGCTACAGCCAATGTTATAGTGGGTTCCTATGTGACAGCGTATGCAAGAATGGAACTGTACAGTATCTTAGAAAAATTAAAATCAAGAGTATAGTACTTTGACACAGACAGTTGTATGTACATTCATGATCCATGCTTATGGAATCCACCCATTATTAATAGCAGACTAGGAAAATGGACAGATGAAGAGCCAGATTGTACAATTGTCAAATTCAGAGGACTAGGTCCAAACAATTATGCTTATGAAATGAAAACAAAAGAAGGAAAAAGAGAAACTAAATGTAAAGTGAAAGGAATCACATTGGATTATAATACCTGTCAATTGATCAACTTTGAAACATTTACACAATGTGCTGAAGATCGTAACACAGAAATAAAAGTGACCTATGCGTGTAGAATTAAAAGACATACCGACAGATCTGTGACAAGTGAAGCTCAAACAAAAACGTACAGATCAGTGTATACAAAAAGAGTAATTGTCAATGATACGGACACTGTTCCATATGGGTACAAATCTCTGCGTCAATAATATGAATTGTATAAAAGATGTGAATAAAATAAGATAACTTTATTCTTGTGTTGTTATTTCTTCTCAGACCTTTAAAGAGTTAACATGGATGCCGATATTCAGTCCATATTATTTCAGCACCCCTGTAATATGTATATCACAGGGCCTAGTGGATGTGGAAAAACAGAATTTGTTCATAAACTGATTGAATATAGAAATGATCTGTTCAACATTGTACCAGAAAAAGTGGTATGGTGTTACAAAGAATGGCAACATGCTTACAATGTTATGCAAGAGAAATTCGAAATCATAAAATTCATTGAAGGTATCCCCGACGATGAAAATGAAATTGTAAGTGATGTTGACATTCCACATTTAGTTGTCTTTGATGACATGTTAGGGGAAAAAGATGAAGATAAAATCAAGTTATGGTTTACAAGAAAAGGTCATCATAGGAATGCTAGTGTGATTTATATCACACAAAACATGTTTCAACAGTCCAAGTCGAGCCGAACCATTAGTTTGAATTCAAAATACATGATCTTGTTTCAAAATGTACGTGATAAGAATCAAATAAAGACTTTGGCAAATCAAATGCAAGCACCTCATTTGATAATGGCCTACCAAGATGCTACATCTAAAGATCATGGGTATTTGGTGATTGATTTTCATTCTCGTACTCAAAAGGAGATGAAACTAAGAACGGATATATTTCACAGATGGTTTACACAAAATGAAGATCGTGGACCTATTGTTTATTCTCCACTATAAAACACTTATGATGAGAAGATCAACATTCATTTATCTTGGTCAGGTCTTTGTGTAAACATGGCTATACCACACACTTCAAAGTCAGTGATTCATGCCTTACAAAACCTAAGTCATGAAACCAACAAACATGCCAGAGAAGCTTTACTCAAAGCAGGGTTAAAAGAAATATTAAAATGGTTTACTTTGGCTGCTAAAAACATTGTTGGTCATAAAATCAAATTACCGAAACAGACGGTTACATACATGACGAAACATAAAGATGACATACATAAGTTAGCCAACCCTGAGATTGATGAAGAAGTCAAGCGAAAAATTATTCTTAAACCTGGCGGAGGAGGGTTTCTTGGTGGTGTTATAATTAGAAGCTTGTTACGATGGGACGGTGAAAAGACAGCTCGTAAATTTTATGTTGACAAACAAAGGCAAAAGCCGTCCAAAAAAAGAAATGACCGATATGTCATCGATGAAAGATTTATTACAATGAGAAAAAAAAACAGAAATAAAACAAAAACAAAAACCAAGAAAAAAGATTTGAAGAAAAAAACACCTAAAAGTCAAAAAAGACAAAAACAAGTTCGGACAATGACACCACGTAAACAAATACAGTTTCAATCTATTCCTTCTTCAAGTGGACTTGGTACTCCTCCATACACAGCATCCCGTGCTACGGACTTGTACGATATTGCACCATTTTCGCCGCTGACAACTGTACCACTTTCATCATCAGCAAGAACAGCTTTAGGTGCTTTGTATTCACGATTTGCATAAAAGTATTGCAATGAAAAGAAATAGATCATTTTACTTCAGACAGAGATAGTGTCAACATGGGTAAACAGAAATCACCACTCATTAGAAAACATGGATCAATGGTAATGGCCATGATACAGTCACCACACAACGTGAGAAAAAAGCTAATAAACGCAGCTAATCGTCCTGTCATTGATTGTGTTTCGGAATGTTGTCACAACGTTTTAAAAGGCAATGTTCATCTGACCAAGGCTCATAAGACTAAGTTGCATCCAATCCGTCAACAACTCAGACAAATTGCATCGAAATCGGTTTCCATTAAGAAAAAGAAACGAATTCTTAACCAGAAAGGAGGATTCCTACCGTTGCTTGCAGGAGCCTTATTACCATTGTTAGGAAAAGCTGTTATCGGGGGACTTGGTGGTGTGCTGAAATCACTGTAAGAACAATGTCAGTCAGAAAAATGGTTATTGTACCTTATCAAATCTTAGAGGATATGAAACGTCAAAAACAAAGACCTCGATTACCACCAAATCCACAAGTAGCAGATGTAGTACATCTACAAAATAAGATGTCGTGTATATTGGAAACGTCAGATATGTCAGAAACAGAAAAGGTGCAAAAGTACGGTGAAACTTTATTCAAGTTACAGAACTCATTGAAAAAGGCTCAATCATGGTCACAACCATCACAACAACATACAACTACCCCATCAAATTCTGAACCTAATTCAATGCATGACCGAATATTACAAAGCGTTCCTAAAACCATGCAAAGGAAAGCTGAATTACTTTTAAACATGGTCAAAGATAATGAAAATCTTGTTTGGGATAATCACGGTGTTGTTTCATACAAAGGTAAACGACTTCCTGGCTCAAATATCATTGATTTAATCAATGATTCATTAAGACTTAGAAAAGGTATTGAACCAAGAGGCTGGGAAACTTTTTCAAAGGCTTTACATGAAAGCAACGTACCACAAGAAGTTATTGGTAATCAAGCAAGATGGAAATGGATGCATAAACGAAACATACATGATGATAAAGCCGACGAAAGTGAATCTGATGATTACAGTACTCCTACGAAATCACCACCATCTGCAAAAATGAAAAAACAAGTTCATTTTGATAATGATTACAGTACCCCCAAAAAATCACCATCTTCTGCAAAAATGAAAAAACAAGTTCGAGCAATGACACCCTACACGCAACCTGGTGAAAGAGATCGTCTTAGGGAATTTTACAGAAAAGAATTAACTACCCCTATAAAGCAAGAAGCAAGTACTTCAAAACGTCAGACATGGGAATCATACTAAAGAAGAAGCATCAGAAACTTGATTTCGTTTTAAGAAAATTGTATTACAACATAAATAGTTCTGTAGCCTATTCTAGTATTAAGCAGCTGTATCATGCTGCTAAGTACGTTTTGAAGGGTGTGAAATATCAGGATGTAAGGGAATGGTTACAAGGAGAAACAACATTTACTTTACATAAACCTATACGTAGACGTTTCAAAAGACGTAGAACTATTGTGGCTGGTATTGATCAACAATGGCAAGCTGATTTAGCAGACATGCAACATTTAGCTAAACAAAATGACAACAAAAAGTATTTACTTTGTGTTATTGGTGTATTTTCTAAGTTTTCCTGGGTTGTTCCTATTCCAAATAAAACTGGTAAAACGTTAATTGTTGCATTTCATTCCATACTTCAGAAATCAAAAAGAACCCCGATTTCTTTGCAAACGGATAAAGGTACGGAATTCAAAAACAAAGAATTTCAACAATGGTTAAAACGAAATCGTATTCATTTCTTTACCACTGAAAACCCTGAAACAAAAGCAAGTATTGTTGAAAGATTTCAAAGAACTTTGAAAACACGTATGTGGAAATATTTTACTCACATGAAAACAAAGCGTTACATTGATATTCTTGAAAAATTAGTAAAGAATTACAATAATACTTATCACAGAAGTATCAAATCAAATCCTGCATCTGTTAATCAAACTAATGAAGCTGAAATTTCAGAGAATCTATACCCTCAGAATCCCGTTTCAAATAAAAAAGCAAAATTCAAAATAGGAAACCGTGTACGAATTAACAAAACAAAACGAACATTTGAAAAAGGTTATCTTCCTAACTGGACACAGGAATTATTTGAAATTGTACATGTAAATAAATCAACTTCTCCAGTAACATATGTCGTTAAAGATTTAGACGGTGAGCAAATCTTGGGCACGTTTTATGAACCTGAATTACAATTCATAAAAGATGATGAAATCTATGAAATTGATTCAGTTCTTGCAAAGCGAACAAGACGTAAAGGTAACAAAATAGTCAGAGAAATAAAGGTTAATTGGAAAGGATATCCTACCAAATTTCAAAGTTGGATTCCAGAATCATATCTTGTTAATAAAAAGTCATGACGCTAGACAAGCGTTCACAGTCTAACATTGAAGTTGGAACAGAAAGTATCGACGATAGTCGATCAACACCGTATAATTGCTGTGGAAATCGTGTTCCTAAAAATCAGTTCACGTACATTTCACAAATCATTGTTATTTATACAATCATTGTAACGTCCATAATACATCTCAGTCTTAGAACAGAAAATCACGAATTGTGGTTAATTCTTTTAAGTAGTTCATTAGGTTATATTCTACCATCACCAGGTTTGAAATATACAAAACAGGGTAAACAAACGTTTGATCTTATTGATGGTAAAAGATGAATTCATTTTATCTTACATTACCGAGTGACAGTTCTATGGATTACTTTCCAAGTAATACACAATGTTGTTTTAAAGTCAAGTTACCGAAAACAATTCATATTGGAAAAGAACAATGGGAAGTTGCATTAGTTCAACTAATTACACCGTCACAATTTTTAAACATATCTGAGAAAGAAGCAGAATTTGAAATAATCACACGTGATGTAGCATTTCAAAAACTACTTGTTAAATCTACTAAGAAATTGCCACCAGTATTACCAATAGACCATGATGTATCTAATACACCAAACAAGTGGTCAATGAAATTCACTTTTCCAGCGGGGTCTTATTCATCACCATCACATGTGCTGAATGTTATAAATGAAATAATACAAAACATGATAGGTGACATACTATCAAAAAATCAATCTGCTTTGATTATCGAATATTCAAAAAAAAAAAAACGTCCAAAACTTGGATTTACTAAAATTATTAAAACAGGGATAAAACTTCATCCATCATTGTTTTTGAAATTCGGTGGATCACCAGAATTCAAAGGTAATACAATTTATCCGGGGAAAAATAGTTTACAAATGTTTAAGTACAATGCAAATATTGATGCAGGATATAATCATTTGTTTATCTATTCAGATATTGTTGAATACTCTATCGTTGGTGATACATTAGCCCCTATACTTCGTGTCGTTCCATTCAAATCATCCAATTCTGATGAAAATAATGATAGTCAACATATCAATCATGAGATAATGAATTTACATTATGTCCCTGTCTCAAAATCGGAATTCGATACAATTCATATCAATATAACTGGTGATTCTGGTTATCCTGTTCATTTTGTTATTGGCAAGACAATCGCAAAGTTACATTTCAGACAGGTTCACTAAAGTGTGGGTTAACCAATACCAAAAATGATGCCTGTATATAGAGGTGTAAAACACCAGTATGGGTATGGACTAGGTTCATTATTTAAATCAGCACTCAGAACCGTTACACCACTACTAAAACCTTTAGTCAAATCTGGATTGAATGCTTTAAAGAAGGAGGGTATTAAACAAGGAATAGGTGCAGCTCAAGATATTTTCTTACATGGAAAAAATCCAAAAGCTGTATTGATATCGCGTGGAAAAGAATCAGTAAAAGATCTGGCACAGAATCTTATAGGTGGAATAAATAAGCCTAAAACGAGACAGTCTCGTCATTTAAAGTCTCGAACTCCTAGGGGTAAGATCGTTTCAAAGAGACATAAGAAACATTACAGTAAACCTAGAACTTTAGAAAAATGATGCAAAGTGGGTCTTGTGAGTGTAGTAAATCAGAACTTGATGTTCTGTCTGTGCCACCAACGATGACAACAATGCAAGAAAGTCAATGGGTTGAGCATTTTCCTGTAGCATCTTTAGGAAACAATTCACCGATATAATTCATCATTCCATCTCAGACAGAGTGTTGGACAGATTTGTCACAGTCTTATTTGTATGTTAAATTCAAAATTACAAAAGCAGATGGTACTGACTTAGATGCAGATTCTAGTGTTGCCCCAACAAACAATTTTCTTCACAGTATGTTTAGCAGTGTTGATCTGTATTTAAACAATAAATTGGTCAGCTGTAATTTGGACACATACCCGTACAGAGCATATATTGAAAATCTTCTGTCATACAATACTGATAGTAAAGTCACTCATCTAAGGGCTAGTGAGCTTTGGATTAAAGACACTGCTGCAGCATTCGATGCATTAGCTCATGATGGTGCCAACGATGGATTAAAAAAAAGATTGGCTGTAATAACAGAAAGCAGAACCACAGAGTTGTGTGGACGAATTCATCTTGATATGTTTCATCAAGAGAAATATTTACCAAATGGTATTGAAATGCGATTAAAGCTCAATAGATCTTCTTCAACCTTCTGTCTTACAGGTGAAGGCGGGTCACCACCATCAAAAGTTGTGTTTGAATCAGTTAGTTTCAATGTAAGAAATGTTGAATTACTACCAGTCATTGCAAATGATCTAAATCAAGTCATTGCACAGCAAAACATGAAAATACCAATTCGTAGAGTTGAAGTTAAAACGTTTACAGTCGGAACTGGTCTTCAGTCTAAAGTTGAAGATCATTTGTTCCAAGGACAATTACCAAAACGTATTTTCATTGGTATGGTACGAAATGATGCTTTAAATGGGGTTTTTACACGAAATCCATTCCATTTTCAACACTTTAATCTGTGTAAACTAAATGTTTCATGTAACGGTCATAGTATTCATAACAGACCATTTGAACCTGATTTCGAACATGGCCTTTTTCTTAAGTCATACCTGTCGCTACACCAGGCTGCCTCGGCTATTGGCGCTAATAAATCATTTGACATAACTAAAGCTGAGTTCGAAGCTGGCTATGCATTGTGGGGGTATGATCTGACAGCAGATCAAGGCAGTGAAGAAGGACAGCTACATCCTATAAAAACAGGGAACCTCAGAATTGAACTTCAGTTTGGTACGGCACTTCCAAGAGTCATCAACGTTATTGTCTTTGCTGAATTCGATAATCAGATAGAAATCAACGGCTTAAGAGAAATCATCACAGATTACTGAAAAAAGAAATCATCACAGATTACTGGAAAAAAGAAATCATGGCCGGTCATGAATTGGCGATTCTACTTAGAGATGAAGCTTTCAAAGTGAAATATTCTTCAGCCGCTGTCAGTGAAAAAAGGAGAAAGGACATTTACAATTCTCTTGAAAAAATCATAATAGATGAATTACAGACACTTATCGCTGAAGAAGTACATAACAAATGTCATGGGTGTCTCATAGATCATCCAAGTCAAATGCAACATCAACTTTGCCTCTTCATGGACAGACATGATCATACAGATATGTTCGTTGCCACAGCAATGCATAGGATTAATCCAAACAAGATCATGGAGAAATGGTATCCTGTAATAGAAGAAATGGCACTGAAAGACTCAGAAATTGTAGTAGCCTACAAAATGTGGTTGAATATTAAACAGAATGTTATCAATGGGTTTCCTGATTTATGGATTGAACAGTGGGGTGAGAAAGTCAAACAGGCCTGGGGAAAGTAATGCATACTCATGAAATACAATACATACTGGATCATGGAACTTGGATAAAAAACCTTCATGCACAAGTTTGTGCTAAAGATCAATTACCAAAACAAAAACCAGACAGTGTACAAGCTTACATTGTCAATACAGACTCATCTGACAGATCTGGTGAACATTGGATAGCAGTGATCTTTAACAGAAATGGAGAATCAACATATTTCGATTCATATGGATTACCACCACTCGACACAGAAATTATGAGCTTTATCCACAATAACTCATCATCATGGACATACAACAAACAAGTTATTCAAAGTTTGTTGGGTGTAGTGTGTGGATATTACTGTATATTTGTACTGAATGCAGTAGAGAGAGGAAACAATCTACAGAAATGTCTACAACAAACATTTAGGACAACCGAACATCACAGAAACGATCGAAATGTAACCATTTGGTTCAAACAGATTTATGGAAAAACAATACATGAAAAGACTTTAAAAACTTTATTGTAAAAAATTATTGTAAAATTTATTGTAAAAACTGTATTGTAAATATGTTGTTCACTGTTCATAGTTCATAGTTCAATAAAAAGTTCATTTAATCATAAATCTTTGTGTTTGTTTTTTTGATATTCCTAAAAACAATCCATAATATGACATAGCTTACCAGAAAAAATTGAAAACATGTATTTACACTAGGTTGTACCCCCAAACTTTTCATTGGATGACGTTCGATGCATTTCATTGGTCAAACTTAATTCTGAGTCAAACGTAGGTCAATCCGACCTATCGGTATAAATAGCAGAACGTCATTTCATTCCATACACTCCTCGATATCAGCATGGAATTACACAGAGAACTCAGGAATGTTGCAGATGATCTCAGAAATATTCGTCAACGACTCATCAATATTTATCGTCAACTCATAGAAGAACAACCCAGAGAGAATGTTACGCTTCAACACCAACAACCAGATGTGGTGTATTTAGGCATTGAAATGAAAAGAAGAGTTCATTGGGATGGAGAGGGAAAATTGACAGTAACTAAAAGAAGGAGAAACAAGTTCTGTCCAATTTGCAGAGCAAACTTTGGCTGTTGTCATCTGTGAAAACAAAACGGCCCTTTTTAGGGCCACACCACATACTTAGAAAGTTCAACTTTTTCAAATTTGTCATTGAAAAAACGACTAAGTCCAACATCAGAAAAGACCTAAAAACGACTAAGTCCAACTTTTGAGGCTGACCCGGTCTACCCTCCCTTACCTTTTTCCCCGCTGACCCGGTCTACCCTCCTTTGGAGACGAATTTCCTTCCAAAGGAGGGTAGA
Organism: Serripes groenlandicus; assembly: GCA_031761405.1. Lineage (NCBI taxonomy): Eukaryota > Metazoa > Mollusca > Bivalvia > Cardiida > Cardiidae > Serripes > Serripes groenlandicus. The sequence goes on from JASEVX010000002.1 coordinate 146,600,402, forward strand.
CCGGGTCAGCCGCAAAATAACAGAGTTATTTAAATGACCCAGTTCCCCTTCATACCTTTACTCTTTAAATCCCTTTTAAAAGGAGGGTAGACCGGGTCATGACCCGGTCTACCCTCCTTTGGAGACGAAATACCCTCCAAAGGAGGGTAGACCGGGTCATTTGCAAAATGACCCGGTCTACCCTCCCTTACTACGTACGTCATGCAAAATTCGATGAACGCAATGGGAACGTGGCAAATACGAAATAAAAATTAATTACAAGTCCTTACTATGCCTGCCATGTTCTCAGTGCGTCTTACACGCTTACACTTATTTCTTACCTCGCACGGGCTGTGTCCATTGCGTTCTAACTACTTATATTCAAATATCCTACCAGGCCAGTATCCCGCATTTATCAAGTTCCCATTGCGTGATGAGCACACAACTGGCGTATTAAGAACGCAGTGAGAACGAAATGCAATCTGTTCTGTCCATACCGTGCTTGAAGTACGTCAATGAAGTTCTAACAAAGTTTATGATACGTCAATACCGCGTCAAAGCCGTTGTTCCTGCGTCCTTATGAAGTTCTTACTACATATTTCTGAACATGTTCAATGTTCAACCACTTCCTCTAGGTCAATAAAGACCATGTCACATCATTACGTTGTTCTTACTGCGTCCGGCCATTTTGAGGGCCGTAGTTTGACCTTGTCTAATATGACGGAGGTTTAAGAACTGTGACAAATAACATTGAAATATATCTTAAAATAAACAAACTAGACATTTATAATTCGGAAAGTAATGATATTTACTTGGATCGTCCGATAGTCACTTTTGTTGGAGTTAAGCCAGTTTATGCGGACACGGGAAACAAATTGTTTTCAGGCATGTTAAAATTAAAAGGGTAAAGCACCAAATGTCAATCACATCTGAATTGGAGCCTAAGAGCATGCAGCATTGTCTTATATGTTCTATTGTATGTATGTCTGTTAACAGTGATCATGACTGACGATACTAGATTTTAAAAATAAACTTTTCACTTACTCTTAAATGTTCTTTCTAACACCAAACTTGGTATTTACCTTGGAAGTATTGCATCTATGTACATACTTACTACTGGCACACCATTACTAGTCATTCATATATATATTAAAGTTTTATTGGAATATAAATGCAGACATTTCCAGGCGGACCGATTTTTTACCCGTATAGCATATAGGAACTACATGTATAGACTAGTTGAACAGGAATGCAATTCCTCATATTATATATGTTGCTTATGTAATGTTATATGCTTTAATATCATCCAATAAACCTCCGTTTTGGTTAAAACGCTGATTTTCTTTATTTATGAAAGCATATTATATATGCAATAGAAACTCACTAGACATAAGCATGTACTATCATAACGTGTGTTAAAATATACATTTGTATTTACGTGTTATAAAATGGAATTTAATACTCATAACAGTTGCTACCAGAGCTAGGGTAGGGGATAGCGGGCGTCCCGTGCTCGATCTCCGCCCATGGCGTTCATACTTGAGTGCCTTTGGGCAAGGTGCATTTCTTAGCTAATAACTGGTTTCTCACCTCTGGATAATTGATAGGTGTTACGGAGTAAACACAAATGAAATAAACAACCGATATTGTATAAACACCGTACATGTACATACAGACGCATGAGCCAACAGCATGTAAGATGGAAACATCTGCCATGTTCATTATAATGCCAAAGCAGTATTTTCAAAACTGTAATATTGAGAAAAGGAATATTCTCACATTGTTTCAAAAGCTTGGCTGCTTCATAAAATTAAATTTTTTAATTGGTTTGTTTAAGCTTAATTTGCAGAATATGACGTTTACAGGCACTGTCAAACGATCGCTCAACCACATAGTCCCAGAAATGAGAACGCTTTTGCCACATAATTATATTGTGCTTATAAATTCAACTTTCATATAGAACTGTGTAGTAAACTGACAATGGGCAAATGTTCGATTTACACGGATAATTAATCGTTCGTGTTTAGAAAAGGACAAATGTCAAAAACTGTATCAGCTGGGAGTCATATAAAACAAGCTAATGTCGTATTGCAAGCAATACAAGAGTCCCCTACCGGACCATTGACCTCTAAGTGTGACCTTGAACGTATGTGGCACACAAGACGGTGATGCATCTGTTAAGATATGAGCCGGACAAGGTACAGCCCTATCAAACAGTACTCATTTTGACTTTTGACCTCTAAGTGTGACCTTAATCTTTGAAGTACAGGCCTGGGTCTTGTGTGCCACATTTCACCTCATCATGGTGGACATGTGTGCCCAGTAACTTCGGAATCCTATAATGCATGGTTAAGATGTGAGCCGGACAAGGTACAGTCCTATAAAACAGTACTCATGTTGACCTTTGACCTATAAGGGTGACCTTGACCTTTGAGGTTAAGGCCTGGGTCTTGTGCGCGACAAGCCACCTAATCATAGTGAACATGTTTAACTTGTAACTTGAGAATCCTAGGATGCATGCTTGAGATGTGAGCTAGAAAAGGAACATACCTATCAAACAGTACTCATTTTGACATTTGACCTCTAAATCTGACCTTCACCTTTGAGGTACAGGCCTTGGTCTTGTGCACGACACGCCACCTTACATGGTGAACATGTGTGCTTTGTAACTTGCAAATCCTATAATGTATGGTTGAGATGCGGGCCGGACAAGGTACAGTCCTATCAAACAGTTCTCATGTTGACCTTTGACCTCTTAGTGGGTCCTCGACATTTGAGCTACAGGCCTGGGTCTTCGGCGTGATACGCCGCCTCATCATGGTGAACGTGTGTGCTAAGTGTCATGGAAATCCTATGGTGGATGGTTAAGATGCAGGCTGGACAAGGTACAGTCCTATCATACAGTACTCATTTTGACCTTTCACCTCTAAGTGTGACCTTGACCTTTGAGGTACATGCCTGGGTCTTGTGCGTGACATGCCACCTAATCATGGTGAACATGTGTGCTTTGTAACTTGAAAATCCTATAATGTATGGTTGAGATGCGGACCGGACAAGGTAGTCCTATCAAACAGTACTCATGTTGACTTTTGACCTCTTAGTGGGTCCTTGACATTTGAGGTACTGGCCTGGGTCTTGTGCGCGACACGCCACCTAATCATGGTGAACATTTGTGTTTTGTAACTTGGAAATCCTATAATGTATGGTTGAGATGCGGACCGGACAAGGTACAGTCCTATCAAACAGTACTCATGTTGACCTTTGACCCCTTAGTGGGTCCTTGACATTTGAGGTACAGGCCTTGGTCTTGTGCGCGACACGCCACCTAATCATGTTGAACATGTGTGCTTTGTAACTTGGAAATCCTATAATGTATGGTTGAGATGCGGTCCGGACAAGGTGAAGTCCTATCAAACAGTACTCATGTTGACATTTGACCTCTTAGTGGGTCATTAACATTTGAGGTACAGGCCTGGGTCTTGAGTGTGACACGCTGTCTCATCATGGTGAACGTTTGTGCTAGGTTTCATGGAAATCCTATGGTGGATGGTTAAGATGCGGGCCAGACAAGCTACAGTCCTATCAAACAGTACTCATTTTGACCTTTGACCTCTAAGTGTGACCTTGACATTCGAGGTATAGGGCTTGGTCTTGTGCATGACACGCTGACTCATCATGGTGAACGTCACGCCGCCTCATCATGGTGAGCATTTGTGCCAAGTTTCTTTCAAACTGTATGATGCTTTATTAAGATGCGGGCCGGACAAGGTTAGATGGACAGACAGACAAACAGACATACAGACAGACAGACAGACAGACGGACGCCTAGATGAGATTGCATATAACCAAAGTGATTTATTGTGACCAGTATACATCTAGATGAGATTGCGTATAACTCAAGTGAGTTATTGTGGCCAGTATACATTTAGATGAGACTGCATATAAGCACAGTCTAATCTTGATCCACACCCCCTTTACCAACTTTTAATGTTGTGTTAATATTATGACAAGGAGTGAAGCCATTACTACCATTTTCGAAGTCATTGATATGACCAGACAGGAGATTGAACACCGATCTCTCACCCTCAATGTCAACTTTAGGTCATTGATATGACCAGAAAGGAGATTGAACACCGGTCTCCCACTCTCAATGTCAACTTGAAGTCATTGATATGACCAGAAAGGAGATTGAACACCGGTCTCCCACTCTCAATGTCAACTTGAAGTCAATGATATGACCAGACAGAATATTGAACACCAGTCTCCCACTCTCAATGTCAACTTAAAGTCATTGATATGACCAGCCAGAATATTGAACACCCATCTCCCTCTCCCGGTAGCTCAGTCGGTAGCGACAGGGGCTGTCAATCCAGGGGTTGTGAGTTCAAATCCCAGCTCGGCCAACATTCTTTCCGACATTTGACAAAAGTCACTGTGACCTGCGTCATTCGTCTTTCACCAATGGGCTGTTTAACAGTCTATGTGGAAAAGTAGCCAGTTGCTTGGAAAGTATCTTGTGTGGTGTACTGGTGTGGGAAAACCAGGAAACGCATGAGTAGGTTAACTGGTCGCCGTAATACGATTGAAAAATGGTTGAAAACGGCGTTAAACCCCAATCAATCAATGTCAACTTGGAAGTCATTGATATGACCAGACAGGAGATTGAACTCCAGTCTCCCACTCTCAATGTCAACTTGGAAGTCATTGATATGACAAGACAGGAGATTGAACAATGATCTCTCACTCTCAATGTCAACTTGAAGTCATGGATATGACCCGACAGGAGATTGAACACCGGTCTACCACTCTCAATGTCAACTTGAAGTCATTGATGACCAGACAGGAGATTGAACACCGGTCTCCCACTCTCAATGTCAACTTGAAGTCAATGATATGACCAGACAGGAGATTGAACACCGGTCTCCCACTCTCAATGTCAACTTGGAAGCCATTGATATGACCAGACAGGAGATTGAACACCGATCTCCCACTCTCAATGTCAACTTGAAGTCAATGATATGACCAGACAGGAGATTGAACACCGGTCTCCCACTCTCAATGTCAACTTGGAAGCCATTGATATGACCAGACAGGAGATTGAACACCGGTCTCCCACTCTCAATGTCAACTTGGAAGCCATTGATATGACCAGACAGGAGATTGAACACCAGTCTACCACTCTCAATGTCAACTTGAAGCCATTGATATGACCAGACAGGAGATTGAACACCGATCCCCCACTCTCAATGTCAACTTGGAAGCCATTGATATGACCAGACAGGAGATTGAACACCGGTCTCCCACTCTCAATGTCAACTTAGAAGCCATTGATATGACCAGACAGGAGATTGAACACCGGTCCCCCACTCTCAATGTCAACTTGAAGTCATTGATATGACCAGACAGGAGATTGAACACTGGTCTCCCACTCTCAATGTCAACTTGGAAGCCATTGATATGACCAGACAGGAGATTGAACATCAGTCTACCACTCTCAATGTCAACTTTAGAAACTGTGATGGAAGAAAAATAATTGAAAAACATTCAAGTAAAATGAGATTTTGCTTTAAACAAGAAATTTCTTGTCCATTTTCCACAAGGCTTTCAACTCAATACAAAGTTTTTCCAAATATGTAACCAAAGCGAAACAAGGTTCACCTTTATATTTTCACTTGTGGCTCTGATACAGTATCATAACACAAAAATAGTTTCCACTTCATTTATTTCTTATGAGTAAAATATAGCAATAACGTTTTCTTCATATAGTTAACATATAAAATACAATAACACAATTTTATGATAAATATTTTAACATCAACAAAATAAAGTGTAGAATCATAGTGATCATACATGTATGAATGTAAATACAATATTAACCCTAAAGTTATAACATACAGCAAATTTGAAGCAGAAAATTTGGAAAATAATAAAGCAAAATCATGGAAATTCTCTATATATAAGATTGTAGCAAAAGGAGAAATTGCTCATTATCCTACTTTTGCTATACTGTTTTAAAAAGTTGTCTGCTGCAGATACCTTAACATGCAAGTGGGAATGGTCTTTGAGCTAATAATTTACACACAATGTATAATATACTATTATGACATACACATATTTACATACATGTATAGTATACTTTTATGACATACACATATTTACATACATGTATAGTATACTATTATGACATACACATATATACATGCATGTGTAGTATACTATCATGACATACACATATTTACATACATGTATAGTATACTATTATGACATACTCATATTTACATACATGTATAGTATACTATTATGACATACACATATATTTACATACATGTATAGTATACTATTATGACATTCACATATATTTATGACATTCACATATATTTACATATAATGTGTGATTTTCTATATGGAAATACACAGTATTGATATAACAAGAGCTGTCTGAGGACAGCGCGCTCGACTATATGCCGCTTATTCACATAAAGCACTATTTCATTATATGGCACTTAAGTACTATTAACCCTTTCCCTCATACGGCAATTCTGCAGCAGACGACTTTGAACTTATTTTGTCAAAACATAGGAAATCTCCATAATTGAATGGATAACCTATGACAAAAAGTGGAAAACATTGTGGCAAAATGTTCAAGGAATTCAAGGGCCATTACTCCATATTTAGGATGCAATGGAGTTATCTAACCTAATTGTACGATTGTCCTTAACAAATGTATGAAGTATGAAGTGATTTGAATTATGAAACTTTAACGTTGAGCTAAACGCAAATGTTAAAACTGACCGAGTCCAAAAATAGCAAAACCTTAAAAAAAGGTTTACCAAATGTTTGACATCATGCAAAACCTGTTGGATATGTTGAAGAATTATATTTGATAAATGAATGATCATAATTAGAAAGGAATGTAACCAAAAATTATGAATTTATCTAAAATTCTCAAAATCAAACAAAAATCATGTTATTTATTCGCAAAAAGTCACACTCAGCATCTTCAACATACAATGTGAAGAAAGGTATTACTGTATATGTAATTATATTCCAAATATGAAAGCCCTAACACAAGTACTTATTGAGAAAAATTTAAAAATTAAATGAAAATGCCAACTTGCCCTAAAACTTTAACCACCCAAAATCATGTCTTTTGCCGCAAAAAGAAGGTCACACTCAGCATCTTCAGCATACAATATGAAGAAATGTATTAGATGTAATTATATTCCAAATATGAAAGCCCTAGCATAAGTACTTATTGAGAAAAAAGAATTAAAAAAAAATTCCAACTTGCCCTAAAACTTTAACCACCCAAAATCATGTTTTTTACCCCAAAAAGAAGGTCACACTCAGCATCTACAGCATTCAATGTGAAGAAAGGTATAAGATGTAACTACATTCCAAATATTAAAGCCGTAACACAAATACTTATTGAGAAAAATTAAAAAATTAAATGAAAATGCCAACTTGCTCTAAAACTTTAACCACTCAAAATCACTTCTTTTACCCCAAAAAGAAGGTCACACTCAGAATCTTCAGCATACAATATGAAGACAGGTATTAGATGTAATTATATTCCAAATATAAAAGCCCTAGCATAAGTAACTATTGAGAAAAAAAAAAAAAAAAAAAATTCCAACTTGCCCTAAAACTTTAACCACAGAAAATCATGTTTTTTACCCCAAAAAGAAGGTCACACTCAGCATCTACAGCATTCAATGTGAAGAAAGGTATAAGATGTAACTACATTCCAAATATTAAAGCCGTAACACAAATACTTATTGAGAAAAAATAAACAAGAGGCCCATGAGGGCCTATGCTCTACTGGTATGGTTCTTTGCTCATTTTCAATCCAGAGCATGTATGTATGGTGAAGATCGGATAGTAAATGGAGGCTCTTTTGTGTTCACAAGATGTATTATAGCAATTTTTACAATTTCATGGGCCATAATCCAGTCTTGCCGGATCTGGCTGGTTTTCAAAAGGAACCAAGCTCTCATCAATATTTAACTACTATCTAAGTTTGGTGAAGAGCAGATAGTAAATAGAGCCTCTATTGTGTTCACATGCTCAATTATAGCAATTTGAACAATTTCAAGGGCCATAATCCAGTCTTGCATGGGCGGATCCGGCTGGTTTACGAAAGGAACTGAGCTCTCATGGATATCTAACTACTGTATAAGTTTGGTTGAGATACAATCAAAAGTGAAGACTGTATCGTATTAACAAGCTCTTTTATAGCAATTTTGACCATTTCAAGGGCCATAATCCAGTCATGCATGGGCGGATCTGGCTGGTTTTCGAAAGGAACCGAGCTCTCATGGATATCTAACTACTGTATAAGTTTGGTTGAGATACAATCAAAAGTGAAGACTGTATCGTGTTAACAAGCTCTTTTATAGCAATTTTGACCATTTCAAGGGCCATAATCCAGTCATGCATGGGCGGATCTGGCTGGTTTTCGAAAGGAACCGAGCTCTCATGGATATCTAACTACTGTATAAGTTTGGTTGAGATACAATCAAAAGTGAAGACTGTATCGTGTTAACAAGAAATTGTTTACGGACGCACGGACGCACGGACGCACGGACGCACGCACGCACAGACGACGGACAAATCGCCACGACATAAGCCCTTCTGGCCTTTGGCCAGTAGAGCTAAAAATTAAATGAAAATGCCAACTTGCCCTAAAACTTTAACCACTCAAAATCACGTCTTTTACCCCAAAAAGAAGGTCACACTCAGAATCTTCAGCATACAATATGAAGACAGGTATTAGATGTAATTATATTCCAAATATAAAAGCCCTAGCATAAGTAACTATTGAGGAAAAAAAAAAAAAAAAAAAATTCCAACTTGCCCTAAAACTTTAACCACAGAAAATCATGTGTTTTACCCCAAAAAGAAGGTCACACTCAGTACCTTTAACATTCAATGTGAAGAAAGGTATAAGATGTAACTATATTCCAAATATTAAAGCCCTAGCACAAATACTTATGAATGAAAATGCCAACTTGCCCTAAAACTTTAACCGGACGCCGACGCCGACGCGAGTAGTAAAGCTCTCATATTCTTCGAATAGTCGAGCTAAAAATAAGTAGTTGAAAATGTGATGCAAATAGATGTCATAATTATATATACAACATATATTCCAAAGATTTATAGATGTCATAATTATATATGTAATATAATAATTATATATACAATATTATATAGCATAATTATATATAAAATATCATATAGCATAATTATATATACAATATTGTATTGCATAATTATATATGCAATATGTCATAATTATATAAACAACATATACTGCAAAGATGTGTAGATGTCATAATTGCATATGCAATATTATATGTCATAATTATATATGCAATATGTCATACTTTTTATACAACATTTACTGCAAAGATGTATAGATGTCATAATAATATATGCAATATGTCATGATTTTTATACAACATTTACTGCAAATATGACATAATTATATATGCAATATGTCACAATTATATATGCATGCAATATGTCACAATTATATATGCAATATGTCACAATTATATATGCAATATTATATGTCATAATTATATATGCAATATGTCAACATTATATAAACAACATATACTGCAAAGATGTGTTGATGTCAAAATTATATATGCAATATGTCCTTTTTTTTTTACAACATTTACTGCAAAGATGTATAGATGTCAAATTTATATATGTAAATGCAATATGACATAATTATATATGCAATATTATGTCATAATTATATATATAAATGCAATATGACATAATTATATATGCAATATTATATGTCATAATTATAGATGCAATGTCATAAATATATATATGCAGTATGTCATATTTATATATGCAATATGTCACAATTATATATGCAATATTACATGTCATAATTATATATGCAATATGTCAACATTATATAAATAACATATACTGCAAAGATGTGTAGATGTCACAATTATATATGCAATATGTCAAAATTTAATATGCAACATATACTGCAGTGATGTGTATATGTCATAATTATATATGCAATATTATATGTCACAATTATACATGCAATATGTCATAATTATATATGCAATACGTCATAATTATATAAACAGCATATACTGCAAAGATGTGTAGATGTCATAATTATATATGCAATATTATATGTCATAATTATACATGCAATATGTCATAATAATATATGCAATACGTCATAAATATATAAACAGCATATACTGCAAAGATGTGTAGATGTCATAAACTCAATAAAGACCAATCAATCTTGATTGGAGGTCAAACTAGGAACATTTAGATGAAATAATTTTCCAACTAAATAACTTATTTCTGAAATGTTTCACACATTAAACTATGTAAGCATGGAATTAAAAAAAAAAAATATGGAGATCCTTTTGTCTTTAATAAAATCTTTGAATTTCTGAAATGTATCACACACAAACTATGTAAGCATGGAATTCACAATAGCAACCCTTAAGAAACTCTTTCTCAGTTCTGAAAAGTGTCAAATGATGATAGTATGGAATTAACAATAACAAGAGGCCTAACAGGGCCAGTATTTCTCCACTGCCACTGGTAAAATAAAATCACTATAGCCATATAAGGCAAAATAGCCCGGCCAAATGGCGGCTTTGTTTTTCTACCAATCTACATACCTGGAAGGAATCTTGTAGAGGGTCAAAAGGAACATTTCTACAAAACTATTTAAAAGTTTGTAATAAAGACAATTTATGTAAAGGCTTAACAGCCCTGCCCCCTGCTTTCTGCTAGTGGAGCTAAAATGAGAATTGTCCTCTTTTACTAGTCTCAACATTGGTTATACATCCTTTCCTTCATACGACAAATCTGCAGCAGACAACTTTGAACATATTTTGTCAAAAGTTAGAAAATCTCTATAACTGAATGGATAACCTATGACTAAAAGTGGAAAACATTGTGGCAAAAGGAGAAATTGCTTGTTTTGAGCAATTTCTTCTTTTGTCACTATGTTTTCAAAAAGTCTTCTGCTGCAGAGGTGTCAGAAAGCGTCTATATGAAGGAAAGGATTAAAACAGGGACAATATTTACAATACATGGTCCCTGGTTAAAACAACAGAAAAAGTAAATCAAAATAAAAACAAGAAACAATGCTGACAGCAACGACATGTTGACATCATAAACTATCCTTGGACCAAGTCCTGGCTAGCTTAAAAAGCTCATAAAGAATCATGGACGGACTCATATAACCCTTTCCCTCATATAGACGCTTTCTGATGCCTCTGTAGCAGACGCCTTTTTGAAAACATAGTGACAAAAGAAGAAATTGCTCAAAATGAGCAATTTCTCCTTTTGCCACAATGTTTTCCAGTTTTAGTCATAGGTTATCCATTCAATTAAAGAGATTATCTAATTTTTGACAAAATATGTTCAAAGTTTTATGCTGCAGATTTGATGTTGTGGGAAAGGGTTAAAACCCTCAAAAGGGTGATGGACGGACTCATATAAACAAACAAGTTACTTCGTTGAACTGAGATTCCCTTGCTACAAAACAAACTGAAAAAAGATGGTTTGAACCACCCTGAAATATCCGTTACTTAAACAAACATATTTTAAAATGTGTGGACTTTCTGAGATGCTTCTACAGTAATCAATTTGACAGTGACCTAGTTTTAGTCCCATTTTAAATTTGTTTCAAACAAAAAACTAGAGTGTTCAAAATTATAGGTATAATAAGGGAGGTAACTAGTAAAATACTAAATTAGATTTCAAAGCATGGTAATCCTACTTTCCCTGTTATTCAAAATTATACAAAATAAATTAAATTAGACATACTTTTTGTGTTTTTCAGGCAATCTTAGTGAAACTACCCTATGGTGTTTAACCCTTTCCGTCATACGGCAATTCTGCAGCAGACTACTTTGAACAAATTTGTCAAAAAATAGAAAATCTCTATAATTGAATGGATAACCTATGACTAAAAGTGGAAACCATCGTGGCAAAAGGAGAAATTGCTTGTTTTGAGCAATTTCTTCTTTTGTCACTATGTTTTCAAAAAGCCGTCTGCTGCAGAGGCTTCAGAAAGCGTCTAAATGAGGGAAAGGGTTAAAATGGCCATATAGTTTCAATCAGACAGACGGATAGACAGACAGACACTGCAAAACCAATATCCCATCTGCCATTGACTGGGGATAATAAGTTAAAAAGGTTTCAGTTACAAAGGTATACATAAATGAAATACACATATCTTTTACAACATGATATATGAACAACAGAGTCACTTGTTCATGAAATACATGGAGTAATTTATACCATTACACTGCAAAAAATGTCAAACCAGTGATTAAACAAGAAACTGCTGAAGACGGTTAGGCCGGATTGTCGGCAATTTGACCTTGAAAATCGACAAACCAAGGTCAAGGTCAAAGTAACCATAGGAATCAATAGAACTTGTTACTGGTTACCTTCTGGCCAAGTTTCAAGTTTGTAAGCCTTTCCAGTGCTGAGATTTTGCCTCAACCTGAAACTTTAACCAAAATGTTGACAGACAGACAGACGGACATCGCCAATCTATAGACCGGAATTGCTAGAGCAATCCGGCCAAAAATTCACTTTAAAATAAATTAACCCTTTCCCTCATATAGATACTTTCTGAAGCCTCTGCAGCAGACGCCTTTTTGAAAACATGGCGATAAAAGAAGAAATTGCCCACAACGAGCAATTTCTCCTTTTGAAACAATGTTTTCACTTTTAGTCATAAGTTATCAATTCAATTATAGAGATTTTCTATATTTTGACAAAATATGTTTAAAGTCGTCCACTGCAGAATTGTTGTATGACGGAAAACCATTTTTCAGATTAAGCCTTTCCCACAAACAGGCTATTTTTGATGCATCTGTCTTTTGACAGCAAGTCTGTTTAATAGTTATACATGTAGTTTCATTCCAGATTTTCCTTTTATTTTAAAAGTTTTATAAGCTGCATTTTTTTTTTATATGTGAGAAAGAGGTAATTTTTGCCATGGAACAGATTTTCAATATCTTTTTATATTCAATTATCCCCACGGGTCACCCTCATCTTACAGCCCGGCAATTATCCCTTAAGGGTCACTATTATCTTACAGTCCATCAATAATCCCCAAGGATTACCCTTGTTAAACAGACCAGCAATAATTCCCAAGGGTCATCTTTGTCTTACACACCTGAAATAACCCCCAAGGGTCGTCTTTGTCTTACATACATGGAACTAGAACTATCACTGAAGATGATAAATACCCCCTAAACAGCACCTTGACCTACACCATAAGTAAAAGGACCATTACTCTGTAAAATAACATGCAATTGTAACCCCTTTAGGATATGCACATCTCCTCTTGATATTAAAGCTTCATGTAAAATTTTATTGAATTCCACCCAGTGGTTTGTAAGAAATAGGCCGGACAAAATATGGCTTCCGACCGACCGACCGACAGCCCGACACAGTGACTTCTATATACCCCCCTCTTCTTCGAAGGGGGTATAATAATCCCAAAGGGTCATCTTTGTCTTATAGACCAGCAATAATCCCCAAGGATCACCCTTGTCAAACAGACAGGCAATAACTCGCAATGATCAACCTCATCTTACAGACAGGCAAAAAAATAACTATGCTCCAGGAATTTTACTTTAGTGTATTTATGATAAGTGAAGTTGAAGATATACCTCGGCTTTCATAAACTGATCCAATTGCACACTGCTTGTGAGAAGTTTCATGAAAAAACTTTCATAATTATAAGTAAACAGTGCATAGGCAGATCAAAGTTTGATGAAGCTAAGGCTGGTCTGGGTATACACTTGTTGAGTATAGTTTCTTAGATCAGGGCTTAAATGTAATGTAAAATTATGCAAATTGTTTAGAAGACTTTCGTCTAGCCGATTTGGCCCTAACAGACGTCATGGATTTTGCCATTTCCATAGCAGTAGAACGCCCAGTCTCTGGAAGTTGTGACTGAAAGATGAACTCATACAGAAGTTGATTAACCTGGTCTGGAGCCTCCATCATCACCATGTGACTGGAATTGTCAATCACTTTTATCACAGAATGATAGATTGCCTGTAAATATATGAACAAACTGTTATTAACTTTTATCACGGAATGATAGATTGCCTGTAAATATATTAACAAATTGTTATTAACTTTTATCACGAAATAAAAGATTGCCTGTAGATATATGAACAAATTGTCATTAACTTTTATCACGGAATGACAGATCACCTATACGTACATAAACAAATTGTCATAAACTTTTATCACAGAATGAAAGATTGCCTGTAAATATATGAACAAATTGTCATTAACTTTTATCATGGAATGACAGATTGCCAATAAGTACATGAAACAAGAGGGCCATGATGACCCTAGTTTGCTGACCTGAATTAAGCAATGTTATGCAAAACACATCAAGACAATTATTCTGACATACATATCATATCATAAAAGACAAACATTCTGACAAAGTTTCAACTTGCTCAAAGTAAAAATGCTGCCTTCGGAGTTTGAACAATATTTTCCTTTATTGACCTAGTTTCTGACCCAATATAACCCTTATCCGAACTTAACCTAGATATAATTCAGACAAACATCCTTTCCAAATTTGAAGCTGCTGAAGCAAAAAATGTGTTATCAAGATTTTCCATCTTTGACCTAGTGACCCACTTTTTGACCCAACATGACCCATGTTCAAACTTGACCTACATATCATCAAGACAACCATTCTGATAAAGTTTCAATATGCTCAAGTTAAAAATGCAGTATCCAGAGTGTTAACAAGATTTCCCTTCAATTTGGCCTAGTGACCGTATATAGTTCTTGACATAATATGACCCATATTCGAACTTGGCCTAGATATCATTTAGATAAAAATTCTGACCAAATTTCAAGCTGCTGAAGCAAAGAATGCGGCCTCTAGAGTGTTAACAAGATTTTCATTCAATTTGTCCTAGTGACTTACATTTTGACTCGACATGACCCATGTTCGAACATGACTTACATATTATCAAGACAAACATTCTTATAAAGTTTCAACATGCTCATGTTGAAAATGTGGCCTCTAGCGTGTTAACAAGATTTCCCTTCAATTTGACTTAGTGACCTAGTTTTTAACCTCATATGGCCCAGTTTTGAACTTGTCCAATATTTGATAAAGGTGAATGTTCTGATAAACTTTCATGAAGATCGGATGCAAAATGTAGCCTGTAGAGTGTAACAAGGCAAATGTTGACAACGCACAACACACGACGGACGGTGAGCTAAAAATTTACATTAACTTTTATTACGCATGATAGATTGCCTGTAAATATATGAACAAATTGACATAAAGTTTAAATGTGAAATGATAAATTACCAATAAATACATGAACAAATTGACATAGAGTTTAAATGTGAAATGATAAATTACCAATAAATACATGAACAAATTGACATAAAGTTTAAATGTGAAATGATAAATTACCAATAAATACATAAACAAATTGCCATTAACTTTTGTCATGGAATGATGGATTGCCTATAAATATATGAACAAATCGACATTAACATTTGTGACAGAATGATAGATTGCCTGTAAGTATATGAACAAATTGACATTAACATTTGTGACAGAATGATAGATTGCCTGTGAGCATATGAACAAATTGACATTAACATTTGTGACAGAATGATAGATTGCCTGTAAGTATATGAACAAATTGACATTTACTTTATTTGTGACTGTAAAAAATGAACAAATTGTCAATGAACAAATTATCTACAACTTTTATTGTGGAATGATAGATTGACTGTAAATATATAAACACATGGTCAATAATTTTAATTGTGGAATGATAGATTGACTGTAAATATATAAACACATTGTCAATAACTTTAACTGTGGAATGATAGATTGACTATAAATATATGAACTTTAGCAATATCTACTTTTTTCAAAAAAAAATCAAAGTAGACTGCTAAAATGTTCTCTCTTTTAACCATCAAAAAGATAACCTTGACCCTATTACAGACTGCATGCAACAGATGACTTTTGAAAACATTGTGGGTAAAAAACCTGATAGTAAAGTTTAATTAACCCTTTCCCTCATATAGACGCTTTCTGACGCCTCTGCAGCAGACAGCTTTTTAAAAACATAGTGACAAAAGAAGAAATTGCACAAAACGTGCAATTTCTCCTTTTGCCACAATGTTTTCCACTTTTAGTCATAGGTTATCCATTCAACAATGGAGATTTTCTATGTTTTGACAAAATAAGTTCAAAGTCGTCTGCTGCAGAATTGTTGTATGAGGGAAAGGGTTATATTTTCTTAGCAGGCGCCTTCAAAAATAGGTGTTACATGGGTGTGTATAATAGTCCAAGCAGTCAATCCATGAAATACCTTTTCCATCTCCATTTCTTCTTCAATTGTTACGAATTTGTCATATTTTCCATGGAGAAGCAGCGTAGGCATGGTAAGCCATTGATGGTACAGTGCATCCCCGTCCATCCAGTCTTGACCGTTCATCATGTGACTCAACACATACACAGGCACGTCAAACGCGAGCTCCTTCGACAAACCACTGTCCTTCACATTACCATGGAATGCATTTCTATAAAACCAACAACAATAATATGTTTCAATATTTCAAATGTAACCATTTTCAACATGCAGACACAGCTGTAACATACATCTTTTGAAAACATTATGGCAAAAGAGGGAATTGCTCATAATAAGAAATTTTCCTATTGTGGAAAATAGTTAATTTAAATTTAAACTTATTTATTTTACATCGATTGCGAAACAAGCTTTAAGCTTATATTAATCACACTCGATGTCTGCTACCTGGATACTTAATTAACCAGTACTTGCACGGTTTGAGTGGAAAAATCCCAAAGGCAGAACCCGCTGATCACAGGATTCGAACCTGGGACCTTTGGTACAAGAGGCCGACGCTCTACCTCTGTACCAGTCTTCCACAAAAGTTAATATCAACAATTATATTAGTGGCAGAGATTGGCTCAGGGCTAAATCTTTAACCCTTTCCCACTTACAACAATTCTGCAGCAGACGAATTTTGAAAACTTTTAGAGGAAAATATAGAAAATCTCCATAATTAAAGAAAGAATGACTGAAAAGAAAATGCAAAGACATTGTGGCAAAAGGAGAAATTGCTTGTTTTGAGCAATATCTCCTTTTGACACAATGTTCTCATGAGTTTTCCGCTGCAGGGGCATCATAAAACGCTGTAAGAGGGAAAGGGTTAACCTTGTCATCCGGACCAACAGTTTTGTTCCCTCAACAGCTCAGTCCAAATTTTGGACAAACTCTAAGATTTGGTTTGGTGTAGTACAGTCGAACCTGGTTAAACTGGACGCGTTTAGCAGAAAAATTCACGATCCAAACACAAAATTCAAAACACAGATTTTGTACATACATGTACGTATGTACAAAATCTGTGTTTTGAATTTTGTGTTTGGATCGTGAATTTTTCTGCTAAACGCGTCCAGTTTAACCAGGTTCGACTGTACTCTTTGAATATCCAGGAAGAGGACATTAAGAGTGGAAACTGTAAGAATTAACTTGGCAATCTTATTAAAATAGAAAAGTTTAAACTCAATGATAGTCTGCTTGAAAAAAATGTAACATCTTGATGATCTTCAGACTTCTAGTTTTGATACAGATGCCAGAAATCATCAATCCAAGTAATGCAAACAATTTTTAAAAACAGTCTGGCAGAAGAAGAAGCTTTTTATGAACATAAGAGTTATGTTGTGCTCTTTACCTTTCAAATCTCCTGAATAAACAAGGTTTTATACAGCTGAGCAGACAGACAGGCATTTTGAACACACCAGGTTGAGGGGCAAGAGGCACTGGGGCACCTCCGCTGACTAGCACTAATTTTGACACTCGACGAGCTCTCCGTCGTCCTAGAGCAGCGGCAAATGCACATCTGAAAATGAACAATGTTTGTTAGCCAACAAGCAATCTCTATGAATAATACAATCTTTACACATGTTTTTTTCTTTGTATTAATTGGTGTCACACCATCATTTCAGGTCTCACTATCAGCTAGGTAATCTTTGATTTTTTGTTTATGAGTATTTACCATTTTGGTCTTGAAAGTGTCTCTGTAAATTATGATGTTGCATGATTAATACATAACAAGATCAGTTTACTATTAACCCTTTCTCCTTTTGCCACAATGTTTTACACTTTTAGTCATAGGTTATCCATTCAATTGTAGAGATTTTCTTTTTTTTTACAAAATATGTTCCTACAGGTATTTAGTCATTCATGCTTGGATATTGTCTGAGTCAACCCTCTCTCTCATGCAGCAGAAGGCTTTTTGAAAACATAGTGACAAAAGAAGTGATTACTCAAAACAAGCAATTTCTCCTTTTGCCACAATGTTTTACAATTTTAGTCATAGGTTATCCATTCAATTATAGAGATTTTCAATTTTATTGACAAGATATGTTCTAAGTCGTCTGCTGTAGAATTGTCGTATGAGGGAAACAGACGGAAAGGGTTAATTGTGGCATATAATGGTCTGGTCTCTCTTTTTACCCATCTTCATCATATCTTATGGTTACCGGTACTCAAAATAATCATCTCATTGAGATTAAAAAACGGATTTCATATGAAATATGCACCTTATCTAGAGTAAAATTTAAAATACACATGAAATAAGATTGAATCCTTGTTAACCCTTTCCCTCATACGACAATTCTGCAGCAGACGACTTTGAACATATTTTGACAAAATTTAGAATATCTCTGTAATTGAATGGATAACCTATGACTAAAAGTGTACAACGTTGTGGCAAAAGGAGAAATTGCTCGTTTTGAGCAATTTCAACATTGTGGCAAAAGGAGAAATTGCTCGTTTTGTCTGCTGCAGAGGCGTCAGAAAGCATCTATATCAGGGAAAGGGTTAATACTCTTCCATATGCAGACGTTTTGATGCATCTGCAGAAGACAATTTATTCTTTTACTACAAAGTTTTCAATTAACTTAACATTAATTTATAGAGATTTTCCATATTTTCACCCAAGAGGTTATGGAAACCATCTGTTTGATATTGGAAAGGAAAAAAGAAATCTGTATTTTGTGAAAAGTAATTAACTCAAAACTCGGAATATATCATTCATCAAATGTACTCGATAAAAGTGAAGACAAGATAATTTATTGATCAGTCAATATGCAAATTCATGAAAATACTGTTTCTACTTATTTTTCGAGTAATGTGAATGAAGGATGTATTCCAAATATATATATGGTCAATTAAATGTCACAATACTCACCCATAGGAATGGCCAACTATCACATTTTGCTTCTTACAAAATTTGTCAAAAACTGCCTCAATGTCCTCGAGAATCTCTTTGAAGTGATAGGCCCTGGGAGAATCAGGACTACAACTGTACCCATGTCCAATTAAATCGAGCGCTACGACTTCAAACCCCAAATTGGCAAAGAACTGCATTTGAGCATGCCAAACATCAGCGCAGCCCCCTACACCATGGATGAAAAATAACGTCACATCTCGGTAAGGGGAGTTTAAATGCAATGTGTCGTCAAACTCTTGTATATCACTACTCTCAGTGCTGAGTGTTCTCGATATAGTGTTCCTTCTGAAACTTCTTCCACTGACTGGTCTATGATCTTTTGTCTTTCTTGGAGATTTAGCACTTTTACTCAAAGAATCGCGACGGTGATTTGTTATACCGCTAGGTTCCGATGATTCTCCAATCTTACTTAGTTGGTTCCCATTTGAAACAGGCCGACTGATTGAGACTTGGACATTGGAAACAGAATGAATTCCCTGTGAATCAGTGGACAGTCTAGATGGAGATGTAGCTAATTGTGACAATGAACTTGATTTTAAAGCATCAGTTATCCAGAGTCCCTTAGGTCCATCTTCACTGTCATCTATAGCAAAGTCAGGGGGTAAATTGTGAGTGATAGACTCTTCTGTTTTTACTGTTTCATTGACGCCACTTTTATGTTGCTTATCAATATCTGAATTTATTGTGCCATTAGTGCAGCTCTTTTGTTGATGACTGGTATCCGTAGTTACAGATGTTCTCCCAATACTAGACCCCCTGGATTGGACCTGTCCTCTACTCGGAGGAAAAGATTGTAGCAGTAGTCCACTCTCCCTGTACTGCAGATAAGACTGCATTTCTTTATCAAACTTTTCATCTCTATCTTTTGGGTTGAGCCTCTTAATATGAAGAATTCTGTTTGGTCTAATTTCTACAATATCTGTGAATTTGTTTGGTTCCGGGGCTATGCGTCTGCCACCTCTTCTTGACTGAGCCCAGGTACCTGCCATCGACACATTTCCTGTACCTGTAAATGAGAAATGAAATAGCTTCATATTCTGAAGTCTACTAGGGTCTATGTTTAACAACTTGCAAACATATTTTGCCACATCTGAAGCAGACATTTTGTTTAAAAACATCTTGGCAACTGAACAAATCTAGCAACGTAATTGTACATTCAATTTTCAATATTTTGAAAGACGTTAGCAAGATATTTTTTGTATATTAGAGAGAGTTAAATTCTCCCTTGATTAGCCAGAAAACACTTTAATTTCTCAATTTAAATTGCATTCAAATGACAGATTGTATGTTGGAAAGGGTTAAATTCTCCCTTTGACTAGCCAGGAAACACTTTCATTTCAAAATTTCTATTGCATTCAAATGACAGATCTCCCTCTTTCAATGTCCAAACTTCCACACATCATATAACAACCTATCACAATGTTATGTTGCAGGACATTAGCATACAGGCATATCTTTTGTTGACCATTATACTTAACCCTTTTGAACATTCAACATACAACAAATCTGTTGCAGAATACAACTTTATAAACATTTAGATAAAATGTGGAAAAACTCTTTAAGTATTAGTTTATTTATTGAATAGATTTGAAAACATGTGTCATTATGATCAATTTCTGATTTGGTCATGCCATTTTCAAAAGTCATATGCAAGTGGGAATAAGTCAATTCAACCATCAGCTTATATATATTATTTTTAACTTAAACTCTTTCTCAACTTTTGGTGAATCTGCAACCAGGCGTCTGCAACATAATGAGTATTTTCTCAGTATAATACAATGTTTTCAACTCTTATAAATAAATATATCTATATTTATAATGATTCTACATGTATTTTGTCAAGATATTTTCAAAGGCGTCTACTGCAAGTGTGTTGTATGTCTATTACAGGTGTGTTGTATGTCTACTGCAGGTGTGTTGTATGTCTATTACAGGTGTGTTGTATGTCTACTGCAGGTGTGTTGTATGTCTATTACAGGTGTGTTGTATGTCTACTGCAGGTGTGCTGTATGTCTATTACAGGTGTGTTGTATGTCTATTACAGGTGTGTTGTATGTCTACTGCAGGTGTGCTGTATGTCTATTACAGGTGTGCTGTATGTCTACTGCAGGTGTGTTGTATGTCTATTACAGGTGTGTTGTATGTCTACTGCAGGTGTGTTGTATGTCTATTACAGGTGTGTTGTATGTCTACTGCAGGTGTGCTGTATGTCTATTACAGGTGTGTTGTATGTCTATTACAGGTGTGTTGTATGTCTACTGCAGGTGTGCTGTATGTCTACTGCAGGTGTGTTGTATGTCTATTACAGGTGTGTTGTATGTCTACTGCAGGTGTGTTGTATGTCTATTACAGGTGTGTTGTATGTCTACTGCAGGTGTGTTGTATGTCTATTACAGGTGTGTTGTATGTCTATTACAGGTGTGTTGTATGTCTATTACAGGTGTGTTGTATGTCTATTACAGGTGTGTTGTATGTCTACTGCAGGTGTGTTGTATGTCTATTACAGGTGTGTTGTATGTCTACTGCAGGTGTGTTGTGTGTCTATTACAGGTGTGTTGTATGTCTACTGCAGGTGTGTTGTGTGTCTATTACAGGTGTGTTGTATGTCTATTACAGGTGTGTTGTATGTCTACTGCAGGTGTGTTGTATGTCTATTACAGGTGTGTTGTATGTCTACTGCAGGTGTGTTGTATGTCTATTACAGGTGTGTTGTATGTCTACTGCAGGTGTGTTGTGTGTCTATTACAGGTGTGTTGTATGTCTACTGCAGGTGTGTTGTATGTCTATTACAGGTGTGTTGTATGTATATTACAGGTGTGTTGTATGTCTACTGCAGGTGTGTTGTGTGTCTATTACAGGTGTGTTGTATGTCTATTACAGGTGTGTTGTATGTCTATTACAGGTGTGTTGTATGTCTATTACAGGTGTGTTGTATGTCTATTACAGGTGTGTTGTATGTCTACTGCAGGTGTGTTGTATGTCTATTACAGGTGTGTTGTATGTCTATTACAGGTGTGTTGTATGTCTATTACAGGTGTGTTGTATGTCTATTACAGGTGTGTTGTATGTCTATTACAGGTGTGTTGTATGTCTACTGCAGGTGTGTTGTGTGTCTATTACAGGTGTGTTGTATGTCTACTGCAGGTGTGTTGTATGTCTTTTACAGGTGTGTTGTATGTCTATTACAGGTGTGTTGTATGTCTATTACAGGTGTGTTGTATGTCTACTGCAGGTGTGTTGTGTGTCTATTACAGGTGTGTTGTATGTCTATTACAGGTGTGTTGTATGTCTACTGCAGGTGTGTTGTATGTCTATTACAGGTGTGTTGTATGTCTACTGCAGGTGTGTTGTGTGTCTATTACAGGTGTGTTGTATGTCTACTGCAGGTGTGTTGTATGTCTACTGCAGGTGTGTTGTATGTCTACTGCAGGTGTGTTGTATGTCTACTGCAGGTGTGTTGTATGTCTACTGCAGGTGTGTTGTATGTCTACTGCAGGTGTGTTGTATGTCTATTACAGGTGTGTTGTATGTCTACTGCAGGTGTGTTGTGTGTCTATTACAGGTGTGTTGTATGTCTACTGCAGGTGTGTTGTATGTCTACTGCAGGTGTGTTGTATGTCTACTGCAGGTGTGTTGTATGTCTATTACAGGTGTGTTGTATGTCTATTACAGGTGTGTTGTATGTCTATTACAGGTGTGTTGTATGTCTATTACAGGTGTGTTGTATGTCTACTGCAGGTGTGTTGTATGTCTACTGCAGGTGTGTTGTATGTCTATTACAGGTGTGTTGTATGTCTATTACAGGTGTGTTGTATGTCTACTGCAGGTGTGTTGTATGTCTATTACAGGTGTGTTGTATGTCTACTGCAGGTGTGTTGTATGTCTATTACAGGTGTGTTGTATGTCTACTGCAGGTGTGTTGTATGTCTACTGCAGGTGTGTTGTATGTCTACTGCAAGTGTGTTGTATGTCTATTACAGGTGTGTTGTATGTCTACTGCAGGTGTGCTGTATGTCTACTGCAGGTGTGTTGTATCAGAGACATATAAATACAGAGATAGGATGCTCTGGCTTCACAAAGAACAAATCTGGGTAAGCTTTCGCGGGTATGACGAGATGTGTTAGTCATGTAACTTATTTATCAATAATACACAACCCTTTTCAGTGGGTGGCATTATACCGGTCGCTGCACATCATGACCAATATGGATAACTTAACATAATAACTTCCTACACCATCTCAGAATAACTAGCCAATTTCAAATATATATTATGTTTTCTTTTTTGCCAGCAGGGCTTCTAAATCAGTTCACACATCCTGCTGCCAATTAATTATAATATCAATGGCGAATCGTAAATTATCTTATAATGAGTTTGAAATTATGAAAAATTGATAGTCTACAGATTGCAAATTGAAACAATTCGTCAAAAATATTTATGAAAGTTGACAATCTATGAAATCGAGATACGGAAATACTTCTTCTTCTTCCAGTAGTGCTATTTAGCAGTGTACAACCAAATAAGTATTTTCGCACCAAGTCCAATTAGTGAATTTAGTCAAACAAATGAATTTCTTCACAGTTTGTTTAATAGATCTAGCTTGCAACCTAACTAATTATGTTTATTTGTAAACAAGTTGGTTAGGCAGATACGCCGTGGGGAATTTGATAGAAGTGAGTAGTAACACCTGTAACATACCTGTACAAAAGTTTGTTTACATATTTGTTAAGGAAACCGGTGAAGAGTCTATTTCTATTATTGCACCAAAAAAATAGATCTAAAATATATCCCGAATTAGCATTTTTATATATATTTTCTAGATTTAGACTAGATTGTTATCCTATTTGACTGGATACAGAATCTCTTTTCCAATTTCATACTAAGGCACATAACGATTTCATCGATGCACGTAAATCGAAGCGCGTATTGATATTCCGAGTCAGGTAGGAGCGTCCTAATTCTTGTTCGTTCCTGTGTTGTTTCGCCCAGTGTTGGATTACTCTTACCGTTGAAAATAACATTTTATTTGCATCCAATTAAAGTTTATATATACATGGTGACCATTTCATTCATTCGTTATAGTATTTAATTTATTCAAATACATGTCCATCATCAACAAAGAAGTAAATATCTATCTCACAGAAAAAGAACAGTTTTGTGAATCCATCGCGGACTGCGATCAAAAATATTGAGTGTATCAGAGACATATGTGTTTATATGTCTCTGATTGTATTGTAAATGATATTGTTTTAGTTGATATAGATAGGTTCCTTTCTCAAAAGATCTCTGCATTCATTTCTGAATATGCAAATGCATATATAATGTCAACCGAATACATTGCAGTTCCAGGTAAAGAAATGACACGTGACGTCACTCATGACGTATCGATAAGTATTTTGATAAACATCTCGATGGTCTAATAGATAAGTCATGATGTGTTTCTTACAGTGTGTAAGTTGCTTTAGTTTTTCTTGAATGGATGTATCGTTATGATTTTAAGTTTTGATCTAATTTTGGTTTCCACTTTTTTAGAAAATGCTCTAATTGTTCGTTTATCTCGATTTATGATCATTTGGTCCCGTCCATTGGAAAAAATACGCGTTGGCTTGTCACGACCATCATGTCTATCCGTATAGTCTTATCAAGATATACATTGTTCACATATTTAAAATAACAGTCTTGTTGGAAGCTTCTGTCATATATGTATATCCTGATAAGTCTGGATGAACACGGTTATTTTGTTCATAACATGTTTGTTAGTGACTGTACAACAACGTTATCGTGGAGGTCCCTGTTCTCGAACCTTTAGTTCAAGAACTGTATACATATTTCCAAAAACGCATTATACGAAATACATTTTAAGTTTATGTGAACCGATGCTTTGTTTACTTACAAATAAATTGTTGAATTTATTTGTCGGTATTGTTGGATTTTGACATGAAATCATCAGTATTCCAATTAGACCTGATAAATGTTAAAAGAGGTTCGAGAGGTGTCTCCATGATAAATAGATATGAGCCGTCCCGTGAGAAAACCAACATAATGGCATCTGCGTAATGAATCGACCCAGATCAGCCTTAATTTGCAGTCCGCGCAGGCTGATCCGGGCCGACACATTCCGTCTCAGGGGGATAGAGGTATAGAGTAATGATTCCTGAAACAGAAAATCCACAGGAGGCGAAAAGTGTTTATCCGGATAAGCCTGCGCGGCATGCTTAGGCTGATCCGGATCGACACTTTACGTAGAGTCCACACTGTTGGTTTTCTCGCGGGACGGCTCATATGTCGACATTTATATTTAAAATCCAACGACTGTAACACTCTTGAACAAATTGTCTGTGTATTTTTTTTTAAATTTTTAAAATTAAATCATGAGGATAAATGTACTGAAAATTACTACAATCATTTTCTAACATCAACTTTTTAACATATTGTCACTGATAAAAGGCCCTTTCTTTCAACAAGTTCAAAACAATGTGTGTAGCTCAACTAAATGATTAATACATGTATGTATATTTCTTCTCCATGTGTCTTTATTCCATTGGTACCCGTGTTTTTCATTCAAAAGTATGTCTATAAATTAAAATGTTGTTAATATATATTAAATATTGAAAGTATTGTACATGTATCCCTGCATAGTTATCTAAATTCCGTTCTATTGTGAACATTTCTACTGTTAAATTCATGGCGCTGAAAATCTCCCCCTTCAAACCCCAATCCCCCACTTTGAGATTATGAAACTCCCCCTTGAGGATGAGAAAAGGTTGGTAAGCATGTTAATATCAATGGCGAATCGTAAATTATCTTATAATGAGTTTGAAATTATGAAAAATTGATAGTCTACAGATTGCAAATTGAAACAATTCGTCAAAAATATTTATGAAAGTTGACAATCTATGAAATCGAGATACGGAAATACTTCTTCTTCTTCCAGTAGTGCTATTTAGCAGTGTACAACCAAATAAGTATTTTCGCACCAAGTCCAATTAGTGAATTTAGTCAAACAAATGAATTTCTTCACAGTTTGTTTAATAGATCTAGCTTGCAACCTAACTAATTATGTTTATTTGTAAACAAGTTGGTTAGGCAGATACGCCGTGGGGAATTTGATAGAAGTGAGTAGTAACACCTGTAACATACCTGTACAAAAGTTTGTTTACATATTTGTTAAGGAAACCGGTGAAGAGTCTATTTCTATTATTGCACCAAAAAAATAGATCTAAAATATATCCCGAATTAGCATTTTTATATATATTTTCTAGATTTAGACTAGATTGTTATCCTATTTGACTGGATACAGAATCTCTTTTCCAATTTCATACTAAGGCACATAACGATTTCATCGATGCACGTAAATCGAAGCGCGTATTGATATTCCGAGTCAGGTAGGAGCGTCCTAATTCTTGTTCGTTCCTGTGTTGTTTCGCCCAGTGTTGGATTACTCTTACCGTTGAAAATAACATTTTATTTGCATCCAATTAAAGTTTATATATACATGGTGACCATTTCATTCATTCGTTATAGTATTTAATTTATTCAAATACATGTCCATCATCAACAAAGAAGTAAATATCTATCTCACAGAAAAAGAACAGTTTTGTGAATCCATCGCGGACTGCGATCAAAAATATTGAGTGTATCAGAGACATATGTGTTTATATGTCTCTGATTGTATTGTAAATGATATTGTTTTAGTTGATATAGATAGGTTCCTTTCTCAAAAGATCTCTGCATTCATTTCTGAATATGCAAATGCATATATAATGTCAACCGAATACATTGCAGTTCCAGGTAAAGAAATGACACGTGACGTCACTCATGACGTATCGATAAGTATTTTGATAAACATCTCGATGGTCTAATAGATAAGTCATGATGTGTTTCTTACAGTGTGTAAGTTGCTTTAGTTTTTCTTGAATGGATGTATCGTTATGATTTTAAGTTTTGATCTAATTTTGGTTTCCACTTTTTTAGAAAATGCTCTAATTGTTCGTTTATCTCGATTTATGATCATTTGGTCCCGTCCATTGGAAAAAATACGCGTTGGCTTGTCACGACCATCATGTCTATCCGTATAGTCTTATCAAGATATACATTGTTCACATATTTAAAATAACAGTCTTGTTGGAAGCTTCTGTCATATATGTATATCCTGATAAGTCTGGATGAACACGGTTATTTTGTTCATAACATGTTTGTTAGTGACTGTACAACAACGTTATCGTGGAGGTCCCTGTTCTCGAACCTTTAGTTCAAGAACTGTATACATATTTCCAAAAACGCATTATACGAAATACATTTTAAGTTTATGTGAACCGATGCTTTGTTTACTTACAAATAAATTGTTGAATTTATTTGTCGGTATTGTTGGATTTTGACATGAAATCATCAGTATTCCAATTAGACCTGATAAATGTTAAAAGAGGTTCGAGAGGTGTCTCCATGATAAATAGATATGAGCCGTCCCGTGAGAAAACCAACATAATGGCATCTGCGTAATGAATCGACCCAGATCAGCCTTAATTTGCAGTCCGCGCAGGCTGATCCGGGCCGACACATTCCGTCTCAGGGGGATAGAGGTATAGAGTAATGATTCCTGAAACAGAAAATCCACAGGAGGCGAAAAGTGTTTATCCGGATAAGCCTGCGCGGCATGCTTAGGCTGATCCGGATCGACACTTTACGTAGAGTCCACACTGTTGGTTTTCTCGCGGGACGGCTCATATGTCGACATTTATATTTAAAATCCAACGACTGTAACACTCTTGAACAAATTGTCTGTGTATTTTTTTTTAAATTTTTAAAATTAAATCATGAGGATAAATGTACTGAAAATTACTACAATCATTTTCTAACATCAACTTTTTAACATATTGTCACTGATAAAAGGCCCTTTCTTTCAACAAGTTCAAAACAATGTGTGTAGCTCAACTAAATGATTAATACATGTATGTATATTTCTTCTCCATGTGTCTTTATTCCATTGGTACCCGTGTTTTTCATTCAAAAGTATGTCTATAAATTAAAATGTTGTTAATATATATTAAATATTGAAAGTATTGTACATGTATCCCTGCATAGTTATCTAAATTCCGTTCTATTGTGAACATTTCTACTGTTAAATTCATGGCGCTGAAAATCTCCCCCTTCAAACCCCAATCCCCCACTTTGAGATTATG
Source organism: Serripes groenlandicus (assembly GCA_031761405.1). NCBI lineage: Eukaryota > Metazoa > Mollusca > Bivalvia > Cardiida > Cardiidae > Serripes > Serripes groenlandicus. Next base: position 146,628,911 of record JASEVX010000002.1, read on the forward strand.
AAACTCCCCCTTGAGGATGAGAAAAGGTTGGTAAGCATGTTAATATCAATGGCGAATCGTAAATTATCTTATAATGAGTTTGAAATTATGAAAAATTGATAGTCTACAGATTGCAAATTGAAACAATTCGTCAAAAATATTTATGAAAGTTGACAATCTATGAAATCGAGATACGGAAATACTTCTTCTTCTTCCAGTAGTGCTATTTAGCAGTGTACAACCAAATAAGTATTTTCGCACCAAGTCCAATTAGTGAATTTAGTCAAACAAATGAATTTCTTCACAGTTTGTTTAATAGATCTAGCTTGCAACCTAACTAATTATGTTTATTTGTAAACAAGTTGGTTAGGCAGATACGCCGTGGGGAATTTGATAGAAGTGAGTAGTAACACCTGTAACATACCTGTACAAAAGTTTGTTTACATATTTGTTAAGGAAACCGGTGAAGAGTCTATTTCTATTATTGCACCAAAAAAATAGATCTAAAATATATCCCGAATTAGCATTTTTATATATATTTTCTAGATTTAGACTAGATTGTTATCCTATTTGACTGGATACAGAATCTCTTTTCCAATTTCATACTAAGGCACATAACGATTTCATCGATGCACGTAAATCGAAGCGCGTATTGATATTCCGAGTCAGGTAGGAGCGTCCTAATTCTTGTTCGTTCCTGTGTTGTTTCGCCCAGTGTTGGATTACTCTTACCGTTGAAAATAACATTTTATTTGCATCCAATTAAAGTTTATATATACATGGTGACCATTTCATTCATTCGTTATAGTATTTAATTTATTCAAATACATGTCCATCATCAACAAAGAAGTAAATATCTATCTCACAGAAAAAGAACAGTTTTGTGAATCCATCGCGGACTGCGATCAAAAATATTGAGTGTATCAGAGACATATGTGTTTATATGTCTCTGATTGTATTGTAAATGATATTGTTTTAGTTGATATAGATAGGTTCCTTTCTCAAAAGATCTCTGCATTCATTTCTGAATATGCAAATGCATATATAATGTCAACCGAATACATTGCAGTTCCAGGTAAAGAAATGACACGTGACGTCACTCATGACGTATCGATAAGTATTTTGATAAACATCTCGATGGTCTAATAGATAAGTCATGATGTGTTTCTTACAGTGTGTAAGTTGCTTTAGTTTTTCTTGAATGGATGTATCGTTATGATTTTAAGTTTTGATCTAATTTTGGTTTCCACTTTTTTAGAAAATGCTCTAATTGTTCGTTTATCTCGATTTATGATCATTTGGTCCCGTCCATTGGAAAAAATACGCGTTGGCTTGTCACGACCATCATGTCTATCCGTATAGTCTTATCAAGATATACATTGTTCACATATTTAAAATAACAGTCTTGTTGGAAGCTTCTGTCATATATGTATATCCTGATAAGTCTGGATGAACACGGTTATTTTGTTCATAACATGTTTGTTAGTGACTGTACAACAACGTTATCGTGGAGGTCCCTGTTCTCGAACCTTTAGTTCAAGAACTGTATACATATTTCCAAAAACGCATTATACGAAATACATTTTAAGTTTATGTGAACCGATGCTTTGTTTACTTACAAATAAATTGTTGAATTTATTTGTCGGTATTGTTGGATTTTGACATGAAATCATCAGTATTCCAATTAGACCTGATAAATGTTAAAAGAGGTTCGAGAGGTGTCTCCATGATGAATAGATATGAGCCGTCCCGTGAGAAAACCAACATAATGGCATCTGCGTAATGAATCGACCCAGATCAGCCTTAATTTGCAGTCCGCGCAGGCTGATCCGGGCCGACACATTCCGTCTCAGGGGGATAGAGGTATAGAGTAATGATTCCTGAAACAGAAAATCCACAGGAGGCGAAAAGTGTTTATCCGGATAAGCCTGCGCGGCATGCTTAGGCTGATCCGGATCGACACTTTACGTAGAGTCCACACTGTTGGTTTTCTCGCGGGACGGCTCATATGTCGACATTTATATTTAAAATCCAACGACTGTAACACTCTTGAACAAATTGTCTGTGTATTTTTTTAATGACAATCGTTGAATTTTTTCGACGGTCCATTGGAATTTAAATGTTCAAATATAACTTTCAGGTAAAATATCCACCAAACAGTAGGCATATTTCAATATATTCAGTTCGTCGTTCTAACTAACTTTCTAAGAATCGTTCTGTTCTCCTTCCTAAGGTTTAGCTCTATACTAAAGCAGAAATCGCAATTATATCAGTTAAACAATAGGAACCAAAGTAACGTTACTGCATAGTTTCAAACGTTACGAGTGCTCATTTTGAATCTTATCCTTTCCAAAACGCATTTTGACCATTTGTAGCAGACTACTTTTAAAGATATAAAGGCAAAATGAGAATGTGCTCATGATGAGCACTTTCTCCGTTTGACAAAATGTTTTCCACTTTATTCAATAACCATACTTTAGCGTTCTGAAGAGTCCACAGTGGTCTGTTGCAGATTTATTTAAAAACAATAGTGATATGTTTGTTTATTATCCCCCGCTTTTTCGAAGAAAAAAAGGGGGGTTATTAATTTCGGTTTGTCCGTCTGTCCGTCTGTCTGTCTGTCTGTCGGCTTCGAAAGAATGTTGTGCAAGTACTGGTGTGGGAAAGCCAGGAAAACATGGGTAGGTGCACTGACCGCCGTGATATGACCAAAGCTGTTGAAAGCGGCGTTAAACTCCAAACAAACAAACTGTCTATCTGTCACACTTCGTTTCCATGCAATAACTGCCACAAATGTGAACCGGTTTTTTTTTCAAACTTGGTAACAAGGTTAAATGCATTAAGGGCTAGGCCAAGTTCGATCGTCACTTTCGGCGGACTTTATTCGGTGGAGTTATGGCCCCTTATTTAACAAAAAATGTCGTTTGTTGCTGTTTCCGTGCAATAACTGCCACAAATGTGAACTGTTTTTTTCTTTCAAACTTGGTAACAAGGTTAAATGCCTTAAGGGCTAGGCCAAGTTCGATCGTCATTTTCGGCGGACTTTATTCGGTGGAGTTATGGCCCCTTATTTAACAAAAAATGTCGTTTGTTGCTGTTTCCGTGCAATAACTGCCACAAATGTGAACCGGTTTTTTTAAAACTTGGTAACAAGGTTAAATGCCTTAAGGGCTAGGCCAAGTTCGATCGTCACTTTCGGCGGACTTTATTCGGTGGAGTTATGGCCCCTTAATTAACAAAAAATGTCGTTTGTTGCTGTTTCCGTGCAATAACTACCACAAATGTGAACCATTTTTTTTCAAACTTGGTAACTAGGTTAAATGCTTTAAGGGCTAGGCCAAGTTCGATCGTCACTTTCGGCAGACTTTATTCGTTGCAGTTATGGCCCTTTAATTAACAAAAAATGTCGTTTGTTGCTGTTTCCGTGCAATAAATGCCACAAATGTGAACCGGTTTTTTTTTCAAACTTGGTAACAACCTAGGCCAAGTTCGATCGTCACTTTCGGCGGACTTTATTGGGTGGTGTTATGGCCCCTTAATTAACAAAAAATGTCATTATTTGCTGTTTCCGTGCAATAACTGCCACAAATGGGAACCGTTTTTTTTTCAAACTTGGTAACAACGTAAAATGCCTTAATGGCTAGGCCAAGTTCGATCGTCACTTTCGGCAGACTTTATTTGGTGGAGTTATGGCCCCTTGATTAACAAAAAATGTCGTTTGTTGCTGTTTCCATGCAATTACTGCCACAAATGTGAACCGTTTTTTTTTCAAACTTGGTAACAAGGTTAAATGTCTTAACAGCTAGGCCAAGTTCGATCGTCACTTTCGGCGGACTTTATTCCTACAATATTTCCTGCAAGCGGGGGATATAAATTTCATGAATTTGCTTGTTGTGGCGATTGATTTGACAATCGCCACAATGCTAACAGAAACAACAACAACGAAAAATATTTACATAGTCGGTTTTGAACAATCGGTTGATATTTTTTTTTCCTTACTGCAAACTAATTTACTCACATCCGTTATAGTTCCATCATTGATGCAGAGACGTGATTAATAATAATTATGTCAGTGCTACTTTAGTACCGGATTGTTACTAATATTTGAGTTTTATCGAGACATTATCTACATAGAGTTAAAATATGTAAATATTATCTTCGTCATGATTGAGCAGATAATAAATATCATTGCGCGTTCTGCCTTGCAAATAACGGCAAATAACTCTGTTGATACTCAAATCTGGAAATTCCAAAAGGTTCTATAAATAGCTCGCGATACTCTCAATATTATAAACGCTTTATTTTGTAGTTGTTTAAATATATGAAAGCGTCTAGATGATAAGACTGGTTTACAAAGGTTTAAAGGACACACGATGTCAGTGTGTACACACGTTATTTATACACGTCTGCACGCTCTATAGTCAATTATCAATCAATGCTGAAAGTGTAGCCTAATTTAGTTTGGAGATCGAGCATTATAATATATGCCTATTTTTATAAATTGAACAGTTTGGCAAATAGTGAAATTGTGCTTTTTGAGCATGTTTTGCGTTTGTTTTTACACTCACATTATTCGAAGCGGTTTAACAACCTCAGAGACATATAAATACACTGTGTTTATATATCTCTGACAACCCTCAATCATGCAATGTGAAGGGACTAAATTGAACAGACCTGTTTAATATCGGACATCATTGAAACAAACACCAAACTAACGGACACTGTTTTCTCTCCTTTCTTGATAATTTAGTCTTTTTTAAAGTGTAAAAAATATTTTATCTTAATATGGCCTAGCAACCTGGTGATAAACGTGTGATTACCCGAACAAATTAGATTACAAATAGTCATTCTAATGAGCTAAAACTAGATTTTTCATAACTTTGGAATGGCCTAATTTTGAACACATCATGACCAATTTCAGAACGTAACTAAAAAATCACCAAGACAACATTCTGGCAAACTAACATTATTTCCATACGATCGCCACTACACAGTGCCATTGGCGCTTTGATTTTTATAGTGTCATCCCTATTAGAAAGGGTCGGTCATTTCTGACAACCTTTATCATGACCATACTTTTACTTCCCAAATGTTATTGTATGGGGGACAATAGCTAGTGATAGTAGATTTAAGGCCTATTGTTGTTACTATTTATCTAGATAGATGCTCTGGTAGATTCATGGCATTCAAGGAAAATCAAGCGCACGGCAAGCCTTGAAAAGGAGAAGTCTTTGCAAGCAGGTAAAAAATATAATATGTTTACACGTATACATATCTAACGTCACCGCATTTTGATGTATCTTTAAGACAAGAGTGTACACATGCGCCCAATGTCAATAACAAAGTATTACTTAGTATGTCACAAAATGGCGGACAAATGGACAAACAGATGCGAGACGGAGAATTTGTCTCAAGGTGCAATCATGTTGAAAATTGGGAAATGTTATCAAAATTAGTAATTTTCTCCTCTTTTAAATAATTTCACAATGTTATCAACTCTTTTGCTTAATATACAGTGTTCTCCATAAGTTTTAAAGTAACCAGTTTTATTTTTGAAGTGGACGGTGGAGTATTCGCTTGACGCGTGGTCGAGTCGCGAAGCGACGAGGGGGGAGTACGGGAGGGGTGTCCCCTCCCGTCAGGGGGGTTCGAGGGATTTTTTTTCTCGATAATGCCTATGGTGCATTCTTACGTCATTTTTCTTGGCATTTAAGGTCATATGTAAATAAAAGAAACAGATCAGATTTTCTAACTTCTTTTCTTTCTTTTTTTAAACACTAAAATTCAAAGTCCGATTCGAGTCCAGAGTCGTCACCATCATCAAAAGCTAGAGATTGAAGAGCATTGTTATACTGGAGCTTGACCCACTTGAACCAGGTTCTCCAGTTTGGTCTGTTCCATCTCCACATCTTCTGGTTGTTTGTTAAGTGGTGGCATGTCTGAAATCACAAAGACCACATTAAATTTAAAAAAAAAAACATCTAAAAGAAGTCACTTCAAGTGAATTAAAAAGATATGCTATATGAAAAATTCAATTTATTGAAAGTGATAGATTATACTTATATATAAATATGAACAGGTTTATCCCAGTTTTTATAATAACATGTATGCTAAATTAATAAAAAAAAACTTGTTTTCTTAAAAAAGTGACTAAAAAGAATGAGAATGGAAATAATTTAATACAACAGATTCTACTTTTTAATAATCATGAATAGCTTCATTCGCATAATATAACTTTCATAAATCGAGGTTGACGAAACTTAATCAGTACGTATTTTACGGAATTTGTTGTGAGCCTTTTCTTGCAATAAATGTGTAGCTCCATTACTGTAAATCTAATTTTAGTTAGATTACTATGCTCCAAAATATATCGACTAAGTAAAAGTCTCAATAAATGCTGTCTGGAATTTCATGAAATGTCAACTTACCAAGTAATGTTCAGAATCAACATTTCGACATCGTTATTCATAAATACAGTTATCTTTCTTCTTCTCAATACTATTATCATATACTTTTCACGCGGTCTATTATTTATATTGATTATTTTCTTAAAATGTTTTAAAATTTGAAGATTCTCAAAATGGCATACACTCAGTTCCAAAAGAAAGTGTGCACTTTTTAATTTAAAATCTTTCAATATTTAGCAGACGTATCGGTTTCAATTTTCGCACACTATATCTCAAGTGTATTTGTCATCGATCGAGTCCAAAATCTACCCCATGGTATGAAGAGATTTTCAGTGTATTTGATTAGACGTGCTTTTGCCTGATTTGCACGTGCAGCCCGAGGAAAATGTACATGTCACCGGAAACGTGTATGGGGGGGGGGTAATCCTTAATGCTTATACAAAGGGAAAATCACATTTGAATTCACATCGGTACACAACGAACATGCCGTGATTGAATGAAAATCAGCGAATTCTAGCATTAACGATGCTTGCTCGTGGCGACAACGTAACTAACGTTAGTAGGGCGTTAGTATGCCACAGAAACACATCAATTCGGTTGCGCCAACGTTTCCAGCAAACAGGTGGTGTAGCAGATCACCGCAGATCTGGTAGACCTATGGTAACAAATCAACAAACGGACAGGTTTATTACGTTGACGCACATTCGACGTCGTTTTCAAACGGCTTCTAGTACTGCCTTTACGGTATCAGGCAGACAGACCAGACCGTATTGCGTCCACTCAGTTTAGCTCGAGTGCCGATCCGGGCTAGGAGGCCCTATGTGGGGCAGGTCTTGACAGCACGTCATTGGGCTGCTCATTTACAGTGGGCCAGACGTCATTTCCGTTGGGGCTAAAATGTTCGCCATATTGTACGTAAACAGATCTCAATTTTGGTACCAAATATATAGGCTTTCAGAAAAGTAGTCGATGAAAAATCATAGAAAACAAAGTGCACACTTTCTTTTGGAACTGAGTATACAGTGTTTTATTTTGCTGCGCTTCCAGACTCATTAAAATGTGCAACAAAAGTATTTTTGCATTGTAGGACTCATTGTTTTGGACAAAAAACATGAGAGGACACATTGATAGAAATTTCAAAATTAAACACTGGGCATATCGAGTCATATATATATATATATGGTTTAATTTTCAGACTTGTTTGACCGAGACAACATCAACGTTCCTATTATAGTGGAAGAAAAACGCAGTATCGTTGTGTCCGACCCAGACGTCCCTGAACATCATAATCACTTGAGTAAGAAATATAATCCTATGCAGAAGTTTTAATCCCTTTCTACTTTCAGACAAATATTGAAATAATGTGACAATAAAAGAAATTGCCCAAAATGAACAATTTTAATTTCACCACAATGTTTTCAATTCTTTTCAATATTTATACTAGCATTTATAGAGTTTCCTTAATTTTCTCTAGATATCCCCAAATTTGTCTGCTGCATGTTCCGGTTATAGTTTTATATATTTCCCTAATAACTATATGCGCCTTTCTGTCCGCTGCAGACTTCTTTTGAAAGCATGATGGCAAGAGGAGAGATTGCTTCGAAACCATCACTTTCTTTTTATCCTAATAAATGTGTATGCAAGACATTCCAACGAGAATACTGTTTCGACGATTCACTGTTTCGACGATCCTTGGTCTTCAAGTACAGCGTTACCGAACGTACAATGCTAGTATGTATAATCGGTCTCTCCTTCAACAAAGGATACATGCTGATTTACGGGGTACCAGTTTACCAGTACTGGTAGTGTTCACCATTTCCACCAAGTCCGCACGTGTGAAATAATTGTAGTTGTGCCGACTGTGAAAACATCCAGGCAAAATTATGGGGGGAAAAAAATATTGTAACTTTTTGAATTTGATTGAAAACGCTTTGGCAAAATAAGAAATTGCTCATAATGCGGTCTCTTCATATGGGTCAAAAGGCGTCTGCGCGTGTGAAAAGGTAAATGCTGCACAGCAAGAATAAAGAACCAACACTAGCATGTCAGAAATTACATATATAAATAAATCAACTCTCTAGGTGATGAAGTCTATGGTCCAGATGATCCAAAGCTGTGTATGTTAATTTTTGAAACTTTACAAGTTTTCAACACAAGTAACAAGTGCACTTTTCTGCAAATGAAATAACTCATTTTCCTGTGAGAATAATAATCATAAGCATTACACCGAAACAATGTTCTTCGCCCCTTTCTTGATACATGTGGTTTTTCACTTTACAGCATCCAAGTATTTGAGAAAACAACATTAGAAAAGAAATATTTGTTTATTATAAGCAAATTATATTTTTTTTGTCTACATCCAGTCGTAATACAGAAAGTTAACTCTTTCAGCGCCGAATTGTTTAAAGTAGACTCTTCCATGTTCAAAATCAGGTGTCTCCATTTCTCATGGTATAAAGGTTTGGACTATTTCGATAACTAAATGGCAAGCAATGCTGATTTCATGTGAGACAGCTCGTTACGAGCTGACTCACCTGAATCAGTATTGTTTGCAAAAACCTCAATATTGCCTGTGGCGCTGAAAGAGTTAACTTTCAACAATTTCTATTTACTTTTTTTTTTTACTTTTGCATTTCACACATTCCTAGATATGACACGTTCCCTAACTCAGTTTGACACATCTGCAGCAGAAGACTATGGAAAATATCGAAAGAAAAGGAGAAATTGCTCAAAATGAGCAATGCCTCCATTTGTCACAATGTTTTCAACTATTTTCAATATGTATTCATGTACAATTTTATTGTTAGATTTATTCATGTACAATGTTATTGTTAGATTTTCAATACGTTTGCATAGATGATTTCAAAGTCGTCTGTTGTATATATATTTTTTTATATACATATGTACACGGGGAATGATAAAGAGACTCCAGAGGTCAGACCATTCTATATGATGTCATTTTTCTTCTTATTTTACAGCTACGAATAACATGACGGTTATGACAATGAAAAAGGTATCATCTCTTGGTCTAGTATGACCAACAAGGGAGCAGTGCCAGTCTCTTCTTCCAATGAAATAATATACGTACAGTTGGTCAGTCATGAAAGTAAAGCTGATAAAATCTGACAACTTTGTTGTGTATATCGTTCAATCATTTCCCGTATACAGGGGCGTAGCTTGGCAATAATCAATGTGTATGCAGTCTCGTGAGAAAACCAACATTGTGGACCCTGCATAAAGTATCGACCCGGATCAGCCTAAGCATGCCACACAGGCGTACCCGGATATACACTTTTCGCCTCCTGTGGATTTTCTGTTTCAGGAATCACTACTCTATCTATTTCCCCCCCCCCCCCCCCCCCCCCCCTTAGACGGAATGTATCGGCCGGATCAGTCTGCGCGGAAAGCGCAGGCTGATCTGGTCGATACATTACGCAGATGTGTATCGTCGCAGCTGCATTTTGGGGCATTTTTAGAAAAAATGTGTAGGCACGTGCCTACAGTGCCTAAAAGCCGGGGAGCTACGCCCCTGGTATAGAACTTGGACATTATCAAGTCAAAGGTGTGGATTATATCTACTATAGCAGTATCAATATTGTTATACAAATGAGTTGAAAATCGTGTTTCAGTAACGTTTAATGCCCCCCTTTCAACAGTATTTTAGTTTCATCACATTGTCTGGGTAGATTATCAGTGATATAGGTATAATATATCCTGACACAAATGCATCTGTCGTAAAGGGAGGCCATTACTACCATGTTTAAGTCAGTCAACCAACGAATATCCAGAAAAGCCAGCAATTTAGCATTTAGGATTTTCCTCTTTCAAAACATATTTGTACACTCATCCTTGGAGTCTACGGAAATGATTTTGAACCCAAACAATTTGTGGGAGGCTATTGAAACGATTTTGATCCCAAACAATTTGTGAGAGTTTCCGGATACGATTTTGACCCCAAACTTTCCCGCAAGTATTCTGCAGCAGATGAAAACATCGAGGCAAAAGTTTGGTTGATGATTGATTGATTGGGGTTTAACGCCGCTTTTAACAATTTCTCAGTCATATATCACGGCGGCCAGTTCACCTACTCATATGTTTCCTGGTTTTCGCACACCAGTACTCCACACAGGGTCTTTCAAATAGTACTATTTGAAAGACCCTGCTCCACACAACAATCTTCCCAAGCAACTGCAAAAGTTTGGAAATCTTTGTGGAGTATAATAATTCACAGTTGAAAACATTATGTCTACACAAGATATTGCTTTAATTGAAAACGGTTGGAAACATTGAGGGAACAGGAGAAATAGTACTTCAATGTTTTCAAAAGATAGCTGGTTCGGTTGCGTCGAAATGCGTCTGCAAGTGGGAACATTGCGACACGAAGAGAAATAGCTCATGTTTTCATAAGTCGTCTGCTGAAATTGCGTTGAATGCGTCTGCATGAGGGAACGGGTTTTAAAAAGTAAAGAATCTATAGATTTATAACATCAGATATAATATTCTGATGCAGTGGTGAAAACGTTGAATGTAAAGGAGCAATTGTTCATGCAAATGCGTTCAAATGCTGTCTGCTGCTGTCTAGACACACGACAAGTCTGTCATTTTGCTAGTTTTACCTGAATGATTTACGAATGAATTCTAAAAATAGTACAGTCCTTGATTAACTTCCGGTTTTCAGACAGATGACAAACTTTTTTCAAGAATGTATTTAACGTTTGTTAAGTGATTTTAACTCGATCGGTAAGTTATTTAACAACAATTGCTTTCTTTGTTTCATTTAAACTAAGGGTTATATATATAACATTTAGATAAAGATATGCATGTTCTCATGTTTAAATTAGTTTGTAACTTGGTTGTAGTCTACATTAATGTAAACAAACCAGGTGTGCACACTTCCAGTGTCTTGTCCTATTTGAAAACTCTTTAAATAAAAAGTGAAACTTGTAATATCAGTATTTTATATTTTGTAACTGTGCAGAATGTGTAACAAGTTGTGCGTCAGGAGTTCTGATTTGACTTTGTACCACTGCGATATCGTACCACTGCAATTTCCCCCATTTTCGTACCATTCTTGGATAGTCTCAATATTTCGACGTTACGTATTGAAATGGATCGGATGCACACAATCAAAATATAAAATCGCATTCCGAGTACAGAAATGGGAGACTGTCAGAGCGTTATAGTATTCAAAGTTGATCAAATATTGAGAAAATAAATAATTTGACAGCACTGCAATTGAAGTCCAGTCTACAAAATAAAATAAGCATTTAAAACACTCATATAAAAAATTAAACTCAGGTACGTAGCCAGGCATACTCCCATACTCACAGGTGTACTTCGAATTCCAAAAATGAAAAATTTAAATGGCCTAAAAACCTAAACATTTGTAACCCCCCATGCTTATGCCGTGCCTTATATAGTCTCAATATATCGCCGTTGCATTGGCATGCAAACAGTCAAAATAAAAAATCGCATTCCTAGTACAGAAACCTGGACTAGCCGTGCCTATGCCCCCCTTTTGACTGTTACAATGCAATATGTAACGGCGATATATTGAGACTACTAGTACTAGTCTATAGACCCAGAGGCAAAATGTAACATGTATATTCTGTGTCTTATGAATGATCAAATAGCTAAACTCTGGAAAACCTCTAGAAATGCAGTGACACTAAACAGAGTCTGGTAGAGTCCAGTAGAGTTTGGTGGTCAAATATCCCTTTATTTCACTGTTTTGTTGTTTTTTTATATTAAAATGAATGAATTAATAGTGTTATTGCATCATATTTATAAATAATAATAAATAATGTATTTGCCTATTTTAGTTCATTTTCGTATGAATATATAGAAATGTGATATATGGGTGACAGTAGTCCAGGTTTCTGTACTAGGAATGCAGTTTTTTATTTTGACTGTTCGCATCATCCTAGTTACAATGCAATATGTAACGGCGATATATTGAGACTATATATAGGGTGACAGTGGAGACTGGTAGGGTTTGGTTATTTGTTAGTCCTTCAAAAAAAGACAGCGCATATGATCATTTTTCATTTTGTTATTATCCTGCATACCCGACCATAAAATGACAGATGATTTGGACTAGTTATTACTGAGCAATAAATACAACATCAAGATGCAACATAATATAACCACATTTTTACCACAGAGCCGTGAAATAAACTTACATTTATTTTTTAATTTTCTTATTTATTTTACATCAATTGTGAAACAAGCTTTCAGCTTATATTAATCACGCTCGATGTCTGCTTCCTGGAGTCTTAACCAGTACTTACGCCGTTTGTGTGAAAAATCCCTAAGTCAGGACCCACTCATCACTGGACTCGAACCAGGCCCCTTTGATATGAGAGGCCGACACTCTACCTGAGACTGCACCACTATCTTACAAATTGAATTTGGATATTATCGGATTTTAGCATTGCTTTCATTTTACGTGGTTCCCTGTGTTCGCACATATCAGTTCAGTTAGTGTTTATTCACTAAGAAAATTCAAAAATTGGAGGATAAGCGATTGAATATCTTCCAAAAATGGCAAATTTTGCCAAAATGTTATTATCTAGTGTCTTTTTCCAAAATATAGTACAGAAAAAGGCCTGCAGAGTTAATAAATGACCTTAAATTAGCTCATCTGAATTCAGGGTGCGCTTTTGTGATCAATCAGCGTCTGTTGTCGTTGTCTGTCTATCTGTTCAAATTTTCTTACAAACATCTTCTTAATTAATTCCATGCAGAACTTTGGTTCCTGAGGATTCAGAAAAGGGGAAAAATGACCCAACAAAAAAATTATTGTCCCAAAGTACTAGTTAGCCCTCTACTAATTAGGTTTTGTTGAAAAATATGGCTGCCAAAAGGTGGGGCTTGTATGTATATTTAGTGAAAAGTCAAATAATCTTCATGTACCAAAGCACTGTTCTGATAAGAAAATAATTTGGCACACATGTTCCTTAAGTGACCCTCTACCAAGGTTGATCAAGTTATTCCGATTCATTGAAAAAAAATGGCCGCAAGGGGAGGGGGCTTGTTTTCCTAACCTTACCGGTATATTTACCACTTATCAATGATACTTAATGGGAGTTTTGCTTACAAGAGGAGATGTGTACATTATCACCATGTTTCGGCCGAATGATTGTTCCCAGAATTATGGCCCTTTTAATCCTTTCCCTCATATAGACACTTTCTGACGCCTCTGCAGCAGACGTCTTTTTAAAAAACATAGTGACAAAAGAAGAAATTGCACAAAACGTGCAATTTATCCTTTAGCCACAATGTTTTCCACTTTTTATCTCGCCTATTCGAAGAAATAGGGGAGCTTATGTTATCACCCCGGCGTCCGCGTTGGCGTTGGCGTTGCATGGTGTTGGCGTCCACGTTGACAGCTTGGTCAAACCTTTGCGTGCAAGGCCTTTTCTCAGACACTGTGTATGCTGTTGCTTTGAAACTTCACACACTTATTCAGGATCATTAGGGGACCTTGTATGTCAAGTCCCATAACTCTGGAATGGATTTTGACTGAATTGTGCCCCTTTTTGGACTTAGAAATTTGGTCAAACCTTTGCGTGCAAGGCCTTTTCTCAGACACTGTGTATGCTGTTGCTTTTAAACTTCACACACTTATTCAGGGTCATTAGGGGACCTTGTATGTCAAGTCCCATAACTCTGGAATGGATTTTGACTGAATTGTGCCCCTTTTTCGACTTAGAATTTTGGTCAAACCTTTGCGTGCAAGGCCTTTTCTCAGACACTGTGTATGCTGTTGCTTTGAAACTTCACACACTTATTTAGGATCATTAGGGGACCTTGTATATCAAGTCCCATAACTCTGGAATGGATTTTGACTGAATTGTGCCCCTTTTTGGACTTAGAAATTGGGTCAAACCTTTGCGTGCAAGGCCTTTTCTCAGACACTGTGTATGCTGTTGCTTTCAAACTTCACACACTTATTCAGGGTCATTAGGGGACCTTGTATGTCAAGTCCCATAACTCTGGAATGGATTTTGTCTGAATTGTGCCCCTTTTTCGACTTAGAATTTTGGTCAAACCTTTGCGTGCAAGGCCTTTTCTCAGACACTGTGTATGCTGTTGCTTTGAAACTTCACACACTTATTCAGGATCATTAGGGGACCTTGTATGGCGTTGGTATCAGCGTTGCCAGGTTAAGATTTGCATGCAAGTATTGAAAATTTGTGATATCTTGCAATAAATAATAGTGTGTGGTTTTATCTGATACTGATACTGTAAGTCTTCGGTATTATGTTCACTATTGGCATACGTTCACTATTGGCATACATCGTATATAAACCAATTTACAGATTTAAAAGGCCTGTATGGACTTGGTTAACATTTGCATGGAAGTATTGAAAAGGTGTATTATCTTGCAATAGGTGATACTGTGTGACTTTACCTAATGCTATAACTGTTCTGAAGTAGGCCCTGATAGACGATGGCCCTGATAGGCGAGCTATATTGTCCTCCGACAACTCTTGTTGTCATATGTTATCCATTCAATTATGGAGATTTTCTATGTTTTTACAAAATACGTTCAAAGTCGTCTGCTGCAGAATTGTCGTATGAGGGAAAAGGTTAATATCTATAGTTTGATATAGGACCATTTCATGATTTGTGTCCGGGCTATTTCTCAGCAACCATTAGTTGGAATTTAATGATACATAAATGGAAGCGTCAGTAACAAGAGGTGATTTGCATGTTATCAACATGTTACTGCTGAATGATATATCACAGAAGTATCGCCCTTAAAATTTCTATTTAGCATGATCAATATTTGAATGCCAAACTTAGGTTGGTTGAATAAAAAGTAGGGTATAGAAATTCCGCGGATTAGCCAGGGATACATTAGTTGACAGAAACCTCTAAACCGCTCTGCATTTAACCTTCCCTTTTCTACATGCATCAATTCTACAGCAGACAGATTTGAAAACATTTGGTAAAATATATGGAAACTCTATAAATGAAAAAACCATTATTGAATAAAGTTGTAAACATTGGGACAAAAGATCAAGAACTATTTCTCCTTTTGCCACTATGTTTTCAAAAGTCCTTTTCAGTTTTGCCAAAATGTGGTCCACTTTTAGCCACAGCTAGGTGTTTATAATCCATTCAATTACACAAACAGTCAATTATTCAAGGAATTTACCTTGACACTAATTTTGTTATCACTCCTATTTATGATAAAGAGGTGTGTCCGCAGAGATAGTAATTATATATAACTCCAGCTAAATTGAATCCCCTTTACTTAACCCTTTCCCTCATATAGACACTTTCTTATGCCTCTGCAGCACACAGCTTTTTGAAAACATAGTGACAAAAGAAGAAATTGCTCAAAACGAGAAAATTCTCCTTTTGCCACAATGTTTTCCATTTTTAGCCATAGGTTATCCATTCAATTATAGAGATTTTCAACTTTTTGACAAAATATGTTCAAAGACGTCTGCTGCAGAATTGTCATATGAGGGAAAGGGTTAACAATTTTCTGTATACAAAAATGTCTTGGCAAAAATATGGTTAAATCCTTTTAGATTTTAACTCTTTCCCACATAGGACAATTCTGCAGCAGACGACTTTGAACATAATCTATCAAAAAATAGAAAATCTCTAAAACTGAATGGATAACCTATAACTTAAAGTGGAAAACATTGTGGCAAAAGGGGAAATTGCTCGTTTTGAGCAATTTCTTCTTTTGTCACTATGTTTTTAAAAAGCCATCTGCTGCAGAGGCGTCAGAAAGCGTCTATATGAGGGAAAGGGTTAATGACAGCATAGTTATTAGATAAAGTTGAAAACAATGTGATCAATATAAGCCATTTTGCATTTTGTCACGAGGCTTTCTATAGTTTTCTGCTGCTGTCCGTTTCTGGTTGTGTGAATTTTTTAAAATTATTGCAGTCTTTATATAATGCTACAGTTAACCCTTTCCGAAATACAGTTGCTTTTTGCCACATCTGAAGCAGAAAACATTTTAAATCATTGGAGCAAAAGAAGAAATTGCTCATTAGTAGCATTTTGCTCCTTTTGGCTCAATATTGTCATCTCTACCTAATACTCTTATTTATATAGATTTTCTGTATTTGTGTTTTACAATGGTAGAGCACAATGGGAGGAAGTGCAGTGTAAAAGAACCATAACTGTAATTGTTACTTTTTCTTGTCTGGAGAATAACTTAATTAAAGGGACTGAATCCCATATGAGAAAAAAGCGAAAAAATAAGAAAATTGTTAAAAATTGCTATTACCTTGATGTTTTTGCATGTAAGGCATTGAGATTTTCTGACTGATGTACTACAATATATGCACACTATTAATATTGCGATTTTTCGTTATTTTGCATTGTAAAATCTAAAAAATATCGCTGTATATTTATCACGTGATCACTAAAACCGAATTGACAATCTCCTTCGCAGAGTTGTCGCTCCTTACACTCACGCATACATGAATGTAATGAGTCGATAGTGTTAGAGAATGTCGAATTGAATCCACAAATTCAAATAAGCAAGAGGAAATTCCACGGTATTTTTAAACGGGAAAACACGGAGCGGACGTTTTTTTAACTGCTTATTTCCTATGAAATAATGAAAAACAAGACTTGTACGACCTTCTACAACATTCCGTTACATATATATCGACGTATTGTGGATTAATTAGAATAAGTATAAAATATAGCGATTTTGGACCATTATGGAGTTCAGTCCCTTTAAAACTACTAGATGGAATCTAATAAAACTTCATACAACGGTAGAGCACAATGAGAGGAAGTGCAGTGTACAAGAAACATAACTCTAATTTAGCTAGTTATTGCCCTTCGTTACTTTTTCTTGTCCAGAGAATAACTTAATAACTACTACATGGAATATAATAAAAGTTAATACAATGGTAGAGCACAGTGAGAGGAAGTGCAGTTTACAAGAACCATAACTGAGATATTGCCCTTTGTTACTTTTTCTTGTCCGGAGAATAACTTAATAACTACTAGATGAAATCTAATAAAACGTCATACAATGGTAGAGCACAATGTGAGAAAGTGCATTGTACAAGAACCATAACTCTAATTTAGCTAATTACAGAGTTATTGCCCTTTCTTACTTTTTCATGTCCAGAGAATAACTTAATAAGTACTAGAGGGAATCTAATAAAACTTCATACAATGGTAGAGCGCAATGAGATGAAGTGCAGTGTACAATAACCATAACTCTATTTGACCTAATAACAGAGTTATTGCCCTTTGTTACTTTTTCTTGTTTGGAGAATAATTTAATAACTACTAGATGAAATTTAATTAAACTTCATACAATTTTAGAGTACAATGAGAGGAAGTGCAGTGTACAAGAACCATAACTATACTTTAGCTAATTACAGAGTTATTGCCCTTTGTTACTTTTTCTTGGCCGTAGAATAGTTTTCATTGCCCTTTCTTACGTTTTTCTTGTCCGAAGAATAACTTTAAAATTATAAGATGGAATTTGATAAAACTTCATACAATGGTAGAGCACAATAACAGGAAGTGCAGTGTACAAGAACCACAACCCTATTTTCGCTCAATACAGAGTTATTTTCCTTTGTTACGTTTTTTTTTTGTCTGGAGAATAACTTAAAAACAACTTGATGGAATTTAATAAAACATTATTCAATACATTATTCTTCTTCATAAAAAAGGCCATCTGACAGTCATCAGATAGCAGTTTAAATAAAGTTCATTGAAGAACGAAGTTGATGAATCGATACATGGAGTTCAAGCAAAGGAGGAATGATTGTACTTCTCTGTTGCTCTTTTGTTTATTTCTCTTCATTGGGTCCCTCAGCATAACTCAATTACTTAACCCTTTCCCTCATACTGCAATTCTGTAGCAGACGACTTTGAACATATTTTGTCAAAAAATAGAAAATCTCCATAATTGAATGGATAACCTATGACAAATAGTGAAAACATTGTGGCAAAAGGAGAAATTGCACGTTTTGTGCTTGGGAATTAATCACATTCAGTGATTGGTTCTAGTTTATATAGATTTTTAGCTCACCTATGCACGAAGTGCAAGGTGAGCTATTGTGATCACATTTTGTCTGGCGTCCGGCCGTCGTCCGTCGTGTGTCGTCAACATTTCAGCTTGTTAACACTCTACATTTTGCATCCAATCTTCATGAAAGTGTATCAGAACATTCATCTCCATAAAATCTTGGACAAGTTCGAAACTGGGCCATATGAGGTCAAAAACGAGGTCACTAGGTCAAATTGAAGCAAAATCTTGTTAACACTCTGGAGGCCACATTTTTAACGTGACCATGTTGAAACTTTATCAGAATGTTTGTCTTGATGATATGTAGGTCAAGTTCGAACATGGGTCATGTCAGAAATTGTGTCAGAATGTTTGTCTTAAAGATATCTAGGTCAAGTTTAAATATGGGTCATATTGGGTCAGAAACTAGGTCACTAGGCTAAATTTAGGCAAAATCTTTTTAACTCTGTAGAAGCCGCATGTTTTGCTTCAGCAGCTTGAAATTTGGTCAGAATGTTTGTCTAAATGATATCTAGGCCAAGTTCGAATATGGGTCATGCCGGGTTAAAAACTAGGCCACTAGGCCAAATTGAAGGGTAATCTTGTTAACACTCTTCATACTGCATTTTTAACTTGAGCATGATGTAACTTTATCAGAATGTTTTTCTTGATGATATGTAAGTCAAGTTCGATCAAGGGTCATGTTGGGTCAAAAAATAGGTCACTAGGTCAAATTGAAGGAAAATCTTGTTAACACTCGCATTGTTTGCTTCAGAAGTTTGAAATTTTGTCAGAATGTTTGTCTTAAAGATATCTAGGTCAAGTTTGAATATGGGTCAGAAACTAGGTCACTAAGCCAAATTGAAGGAACATCTTGTTAACTCTGTAGAAGACGCATTTTTGCTACAGCAGCTTGACATTTAATGAGAATGTTTATCTAAATGATATCTAAGCCAGATTCGATTATGGATCATGTAGGGTCAAAAACTAGGTCACTAGGTCAAATTGAAGGAAAATCTTGTTAACACTTTGGATGCCGCATTTTTTGCTTCAGCAGCTTGAAATTTGGTCAGAATGTTTGTCTGAATTATATTTAGGTCAAGTTCGAATATGAGTCATATTTGGTCAGAAACAAAGTCAATAAAGGAAAATATTGTTCAAACTCCGGAGGCCGCATTTTTATTTTGAGCAAGTTGAAAATTTGTCACAAGGTTGTCTTGATGATGTCTAGTCCATGTTGGAATATGGGTCATATTAGGTAAAAAAATATAGATCACTAGGCCAAATGAAGGAAAATCTTGTTAACACTGTGGAGGTTGCATTCAGAATAATTGTCTTGATGTGTTTTGCATTGCAGTACATTGTATAATTAAGGTGAGCGATCCAGGGCGATCATGGCCCTCTTGTTTAATATTTTAGACTAGAAAGAGGTCATACCTCTGCAGCAGACAACTTTTAGAAAACATGGTGACAAAAAGAGAAATTGCTCTAAACAAGCAATTTCTCCTTTTGTCACCATGTTTTCAACTCATCTCAATGTTTGTACTTTCATTTAACCCTTTCCCCATACGACAATTCTGCAGCAGACGACTTTGAATATATTTTGTCCAAAAATAGAAAATCTCTATAATTGAATGACCTATGACTAAAAGAGGCAAAAGGAGAAATAGCTCGTTTTGAGCAATTTCTTCTTTGTCACAATGTTTTCAAAAAGCCGTCTGCTGCAGTAGCGTCAGAAAGCATCTATATGAGGGAAAGGGTTAAAGGGAGTTTCCAATTTTTTTCGGGTCATCTGTTGAGAGTTGTTGCATGTGGGAAAGGGTTAAATGAATGGGCATTAATAGGTCAAAATTATCACTTGTTTTAAAACCTCTGAAGCCACGGTTTTTATATGACCTGAATCAAAAATTATTAACGCATTGAAATATGAGCTATGCCATTACAATGTTAGCTTTAATAAATAGTTTATAGTTCACTTAGCCATAACATAAATTGTATATACGTTAGAGAAAGGTTGTTTGTAACTATTTACTTGATAGGATTTTTTGATAGATTCAGCTCTTTTGAAATAATTCTAAGAAAATAGCGATGTCTTGACACTGAAAGAATATTTCTAATATATTGAAAAATTTGTGGGAGAAAAAGAAATGAAATCGTCAATTTCTCCTTTTCCCACAATATTTAGAAAAGTTATCTGATGCAAATGTTTCAAATGGCAACAGTGTATCAGGGAGATAGAGGGTTGATATAAGAATGTATATTAAGTACTTTGGATAAGGATAACTATAACAAAATAAACATGGACTGCATCTCTTGTGTATATATATAGTTATTTTAGTTAAACAATAAGAGAGGAAAAAATATTTTGGCTTCTTAGAATTGTTCCATATTCATTCCTGACTTGGATTGATTTGAGTTACCAAGGAGACAATTAGAAGGATTTGTACATCAGCAAGGTAAAACTTAAACCTTTTAACCCTTTCCCACATACAGACACTCTCTGACACCTTCTGCAGATAACATTTTGGTAAAAGGATTGAGAAATTAAATTCTGATTCATGGAGATTTTTCATGTTTTTGTCAATATGGTCTCAGACTGAACGTCATCTGCTACTGATTTCTTGTATATTTGAATGGATAACCTATGACTAAAAGTGGAAAACATTGTGGCAAAAGGTGAAATTGGCCGTTTTGAGCAATTTCTTCTTTTGTCTCTATATGTTTTCAAAAAGCTGTCTGCTGCAGAGGCGTCAGAAAGCGTCTATATGAGGGAAAGGGTTAAGGAAGAATTTCACAATGTTGCCATAAATAAGCCCATCTACTCCCTTGGGTTTATAACAATTATTTTGGGATCTAAAATAATATACTGTTCCCATATACAGACACTTTCTGACGCCTCTGCAGCAGCAACTTTTGGAAACATTTAAACACGAGGAGAAATTTCTCATTTTGCCAGTGTTTTCAACTCTAATCAAAGATTATATATACATTCATTTGTAGAAATTTTCCATTTGATTTTAGTCTACAACAGACAATTTATGAAAACATTATGGAAAAATAGAGAAATTGCTCAAAATCCTTAATTTCTTCTTTTCTCACAATGTTTTCAACTCTGTACTAAGAAGCTTTTTCCAGTTCTCTAGAAGTCATACTTTTTCCTGATGAAAATGTTTTTAAACCAACTGAAAAGTCATAATTAAGTTGAAAAAGAGGGAATTAATTAATTCACATTTAATTTTGACAATTTCCTATTTTCCTAAAACAGTTTTAAAATTACAGTCAAGTCAGCAGGTGATTGCTGTCTGATGAAAGTGCATTGAGCTTTACAAATTGTCAATGTATCCTTTTCCCACATACAATAAATCTGCAGCAGACTACTGAAGACATTTCAATACAAAACTATGAGATATATCCATATCATTAAAAGTATAATTATTGACTATGTTGTACAAATGAAAAATGCATGGAAAAAGGAGAAATTGCTCATTATGAGCAATTTCTTCTTTTGTCATACTGTTTTCAAGTCATCTCTTTTGGTTTTTGTTGCATAATTTTAGTTTTATAGTAGACCAGACATAAGGCTGACATGATAATCTACGAGGTTGTATTATTTATCCTTTACTACTTCCGAACACATTTTCAGCAGACAACTTTTAAAAATGTGTTAATAACTTTATCAAAAAATATATACAGTTCATTATAGAGATTTATATATTTATGAGGATGTTTTCATAGTCATCTGCTGCAAATTTGTTGTATGTGGGAAGGAGTTAACCTTTTGATTTTTTCTTGCATAAATTTCTAGTTTAATCTGTAACCAGCTGACATGATAAGTATGGAGTTGTCTGCAGCAGACAACTTAAAAACAAAATGCATTCTGGCAAAACATTGATTAATTATTAAATGCAGTTAATTATTGTGGTAAAAGCAGAATTTGCTCATTATGTACAATTTCTCTACAGCAGACAACTTAAAAACAAAATGCATTCTGGCAAAACATTGATTAATTATTAAATGCAGTTAATTATTGTGGTATAAAAGCAGAACTTGCCCATTATGTACAATTTCTCTACAGTGGACAACTTAAAACATTAAATGCATTCTGGCAAAACATTGATTAATTATTAAATGCAGTTAATTATTGTGGTAAAAGCAGAATTTGCTCATTATGTACAATTTCTCTACAGCAGACAACTTAAAACAAAATGCATTCTGGCAAAACATTGATTAATTATTAAATGCAGTTAATTATTGTGGTAAAAGCAGAATTTGCTCATTATGTACAATTTCTCTACAGCGGACAACTTAAAAACAAAATGCATTCTGGCAAAACATTGATTAATTATTAAATGCAGTTAATTATTGTGGTATAAAAGCAGAACTTGCCCATTATGTACAATTTCTCTACAGTGGACAACTTAAAACATTAAATGCATTCTGGCAAAACATTGATTAATTATTAAATGCAGTTAATTATTGTGGTAAAAGCAGAATTTGCTCATTATGTATAATTTCTCTACAGCAGACAACTTAAAACAAAATGCATTCTGGCAAAACATTGATTAATTATTAAATGCAGTTAATTATTGTGGTAAAAGCAGAATTTGCTCATTATGTACAATTTCTCTACAGCGGACAACTTAAAAACAAAATGCATTCTGGCAAAACATTGATTAATTATTAAATGCAGTTAATTATTGTGGTATAAAAGCAGAACTTGCCCATTATGTACAATTTCTCTACAGTGGACAACTTAAAACATTAAATGCATTCTGGCAAAACATTGATTAATTATTAAATGCAGTTAATTATTGTGGTATAAAAGCAGAACTTGCCCATTATGTACAATTTCTCTACAGTGGACAACTTAAAACAAAATGCATTCTGGCAAAACATTGATTAATTATTAAATGCAGTTAATTATTGTGGTAAAAGCAGAATTTGCTCATTATGTACAATTTCTCTGCAGCAGACAACTTAAAAACAAAATGCATTCTGGCAAAACATTGATTAATTATTAAATGCAGTTAATTATTGTGGTAAAAGCAGAATTTGCTCATGTACAATTTCTCTACAGCGGACAACTTAAAAACAAAATGCATTCTGGCAAAACATTTGTTAATTATTAAATGCAGTTAATTATTGTGGTATAAAAGCAGAACTTGCCCATTATGTACAATTTCTCTACAGTGGACAACTTAAAACATTAAATGCATTGTGGCAAAACATTGATTAATTATTAAATGCAGTTAATTATTGTGGTAAAAGCAGAATTTGCTCATTATGTACAATTTCTCTACAGCAGACAACTTAAAACAAAATGCATTCTGGCAAAACATTGATTAATTATTAAATGCAGTTAATTATTGTGGTTAAAGCAGAATTTGCTCATTATGTACAATTTCTCTGCAGCAGACAACTTAAAAACAAAATGCATTCTGGCAAAACATTGATTAATTATTAAATGCAGTTAATTATTGTGGTAAAAGCAGAATTTGCTCATTATGTACAATTTCTCTACAGCGGACAACTTAAAAACAAAATGCATTCTGGCAAAACATTGATTAATTATTAAATGCAGTTAATTATTGTGGTATAAAAGCAGAACTTGCCCATTATGTACAATTTCTCTACAGTGGACAACTTAAAACATTAAATGCATTCTGGCAAAACATTGATTAATTATTAAATGCAGTTAATTATTGTGGTAAAAGCAGAACTTGCCCATTATGTACAATTTCTCTACAGCAGACAACTTAAAACAAAATGCATTCTGGCAAAACATTGATTAATTATTAAATGCATTCTGGCAAAACATTGATTAATTATTAAATGCAGTTAATTATTGTGGTAAAAGCAGAACTTGCCCATTATGTACAATTTCTCTACAGCAGACAACTTAAAACAAAATGCATTCTGGCAAAACATTGATTAATTATTAAATGCAGTTAATTATTGTGGTAAAAGCAGAATTTGCTCATTATGTACAATTTCTCTACAGCGGACAACTTAAAAACAAAATGCATTCTGGCAAAACATTGATTAATTATTAAATGCAGTTAATTATTGTGGTATAAAAGCAGAACTTGCCCATTATGTACAATTTCTCTACAGTGGACAACTTAAAACATTAAATGCATTCTGGCAAAACATTGATTAATTATTAAATGCAGTTAATTATTGTGGTAAAAGCAGAATTTGCTCATTATGTACAATTTCTGTTCAGCAGACAACTTAAAACAAAATGCATTCTGGCAAAAAATTGATCAATTATTAAATGCAGTTAATTATTGTGGTATAAAAGCAGAACTTGCTCATTATGTACAATTTCTCCTTTTGCCTTAATGTTTTCAAAAGTCTGAAAGGCATCAGAAAAAATTAGGAGATTAAATAACATTTATATAGATTATTGGAAATGTAATTTGGATACAGTGATGAATACATTGATGGAAAAGGGGAAATGGCTTGTTTTGACAATTAATGTTTTTCAGTCTAATATTATAGAAAGGGTGGTGGGTAAACGCTTATTGCTGGAAATGATTATTTGTGAATGTTATTCTTTGTTAAGTGTTCACACAATAATAGGCCCATTCATGAAGTTGTTATCTGCAATTTAAACCATAAATCTTATTATGCATTTATAGCTGTTCATTGTTTTGTAAATTTTCTATTTGCATGGTCTTTCCCTCATAGTCTAACCAAAGTTGACAACAACTCCCACCTAGCAGGCAACTTGTGATTTATGATACCCCATAAGAAGAAGAGGGGGTATATAGGAGTGACTGTGTCGGGCTGTCTGTCTGTCGGTTGGTTGGCCGGAAGCCATATTTTGTCCGGCCTATTTCTTACAAACCACTGGGTGGAATTCAATAAAATTGTACATGAAGCTTCTATACCAAGAGGAGATGTGCATATCCTAAAGGTCTTACAATTGCATGTTATGGCCCTTATAATTAGATCTTTACAACTTGCAGATGCATTTTGACGCATCAAGACAGTTAAAAAAAGGTATCTTTTCAAACAACAATATTTTCAACTCTATTCAATAATATAACTTGCATTTATAGAGATTCCTATAATTTTTGCTGCCATGTTTTCAATAGTCTGCTGTAGATTTGTTGTATGTGGGAAAAGGGTTAAACCTGATATCATTTCAAAGACTAGGACCTTGTCAGAGGATATCATAATTATGGAAATTTAATCCTTTCCAACATACAACAAATCTGTATCGGACAACTTCGAAAACATCTGGGACAAATCTTGAATTGTCTATAAATGAAGGAGCAATTTTTGAATAAAATTGAAAACATTGTGGCAAAAGGAGAAATTGCTCATTATCAATTTTCCTCTTTTTACCATAATGATTCCAAAGGTCGATTGGTACAGAGGCGTCAACAAGCGTCTGTATATAGGAAACAGTTAATTGCAGTATAATTATGATGAAGAGTTTACCGGTACTTGTTATTGAATTGAACCTACCTAGTACTATACTCAACAGATTATTATACCCCCTTCAAAGAAGAGGGAGGAATCCGTTGTGGTCGAGTGGTTGGCGTCGGGGATTTCGAAACCGGGTGTCCCGGGTTCGATCCCCAGTCGCGGCACTACGGTCATGGTGGAGTGCCCTTGGGCAAGGCACATTTTCTAGCCTAGTACTGGTTTGTGTACCCAGGGATCATGAATAATTAAAATTTAATTGCGCGCTAAATGACCTTAGCTGTCGATGCGCCATAAAACAATATACATTCATTCATTCATTCGAAGAAGAGGGGTATTTAGGAGTCACTGTGTTGGTTAGTCGGAAGCCATATAGGAGTCACTGTTGGTCGGCCGGAAGCCATATTTTGTCCGGCCTATTTTTTACAAACCACTGGATGGAATTCAATCAAATTTTACATGAAGCTTCTATACCAAGTTGTAAAGGTCTTACAATTGCATGTTATTTTACAGAGTTACGGCCCTTTTACTTATTAAGTTATGGTGTTGGTCAAGATTCTGTTTTAGGGGTATTTATCATCTTCAGTGATAGTTCTAGTTTCAATTAGCCTCAACAAAAGGGTTAAGAGCTAAGAATTGAGAATATGAAAAATACCCCTTATCATTATCTAGAGGTCACTGTATTGGGAGAAGTATTTAATGAGTCTTTTATCACAATGAACTGGTCAAGTGGGTGAAGATCATCCTACTTAACACTTTCCCTCATATAGACGCTTTCTGATGCCTCTGCAGCAGACAGCTTTTTGAAAACATAGTGACAAAAGAAGAAATTGCACAAAACGTGCAATTTCTCCATTTGCCACAATGTTTTCCACTTTTTGTCATAGGTTTTCCATTCAATTAGAGAGATTTTCATTTTTTTGACAAAATATGTTCAAAGTCGCAGGATTGTCGTATGAGGGAAAGGGTTAATGATATAGCTCTGACAATTACTTGATATTACAAACTTCAGGACCTAGACTGGAATTAGCCCTTACAATTAAAGTTATATGCCCAATCCTTCTCTCATGCATGTTGCAAAGAAGATAGATTTACACAAAAGACAGCTGATTTACTATGGCCCTTAAGGCTAAAACTAGAAATTCTTCATGGGAAGATGATGCTTTAGACACCTAGCTACTTTGAAAACACCTGGAATATACAATGTTATTTCAAGTAAACTTGAAGCGCAAATTCAATAAAAAGTTAAATTAATACATTGTGCAGAAACGATAAATTGTGGGCAATTCATTTGTGAGTTTTCAGGCTTTAGAAGTACAGAAGAGATAACCGTTTCCTACTATTGCTACCTGAATCATTCAAGATGGAGTTAAAGTCCTTTGAATTATATTTTACAGATGTTCATGTAGAATTATTTTAAACAATCATTGACAATTTGGCTGCTGGGCAGGGGCAATCTTGTTGACTGGGATATTGTTCAGACACTTTTATTGTTTAGTCTGCATCAGCCAAGAGCTCATTTATAAGATGGGCATTTCGTTTTCTTAAATCTTTATTTGACCCATAACCCCTTTCCCACATAAAGTTGCTATCTGACACATCTGCAGCAGATGGCTTTTGAGTGCCCACAACATAGGGGGGTTAGGTTCTTTCATTTATAGAGATTAAATACTTTTTCCGCAATGTTTTCAAGTCATCAGCTGCTGATGCAGATGCTTCAAAATGTGTCTGCATGCATAAAAATGTCTTGCAAAGTAATTTAGCAAGAGTATGTTGTGGTGCTGACTCATTATTAGAGGAAAAGTTAATTGCTAACAATTATTTCTCAATTGTGCATCCTTTTCCGAGAAGACATCTGCAGCTGAAACATTTAACTCTTTCCTACATATAGTAAACTGCAACAGACATTTCACCCTTTCCTACATACAGTAATTCTGCAGCAGAGATATTTTAACCCTCTCCTTCATACAGTAAACTGCAGGAGACATTTAACCCTTTCCTACATACAGTAATTCTGCAGCAGACATTTTACCCTTTTCTACATACAGTAATTCTGCAGCAAACATTTAACCCTTTCCTACATACAGTAATTCTGCAGCAGACATTTAACCCTTTCCTTCAGACAGTTATCCCTTTCCTCCATACAGTAATTCTGCAGCAGACATTTAACCCTTTCCTTCAGACAGTTATCCCTTTCCTACATACAGTAATTCTGCAGCAGACATTTAACCCTTTCCTTCAGACAGTTATCCCTTTCCTACATACAGTAATTCTGCAGCAGACAGTTATCCCTTTCATACATACAGTAATTCTGCTGCAGGCATTTAACCCTTTCCTTCATACTGTAATTCTGCAGCAGACATTTAACCCTTTCCTTCAGACAGTTATCCCTTTCCTACATACAGTAATTCTGCAGCAGACATTTAACCCTCTCCTTCAGACAGTTATCCCTTTCCTACATACAGTAATTCTGCAGCAGGAATTTAACCCTTTCCTACATACTGTAAACTGCAACAGGGACATATAAGCCCCTTTCCTACATACAGTAATTCTGCAGCAGGCATTTAACCCTTTCCTACATACAGTAATTCTGCTGCAGGCATTTAACCCTTTCCTACATACAGTAATTCTGCAGCAGACATTTAACCCTTTCCTACATACAGTAATTCTGCAGCAGGCATTTAACCCTTTCCTACATACAGTAATTCTGCAGCAGACATTTAACCCTTTCCTTCAGACAGTTATCCCTTTCCTACATACAGTAATTCTGCAGCAGGCATTTAACCCTTTCCTACATACAGTAATTCTGCAGCAGGCATTTAACCCTTTCCTACATACAGTAATTCTGCAGCAGGCATTTAACCCTTTCCTACATACAGTAATTCTGCTGCAGACATTTAACGCTTTCCTTCATACAGTTAATCTGCAGCAGACATTTAAACCCCTTTATACATGCAGCAGAGACATTTAACCCCCCCTTTCCTACATAAAGTAAACTGTAGCAGAGACATTTAACCCTTTCCTTCATATAGTAAATCTGCAGCAGAGACATTTAAAGTTTTCCTACATACAGTAAACTGTAGCAGAGACATTTAACCCTTTCCTTTATACAGTAAATCTGCAGCAGAGACATTTAAACATTTCCTACATACAGTAAACTGTAGCAGAGACATTTAAACATTTCCTACATATAGTCATTCTGCAGCAGAAACATTTAACCCTTTCCTACATACTGTAAACTGCAACAGGGACATGTAAGCCCCTTTCCTACATACTGTAAACTACAACAGGGACATTTAAGCCCCTTTCCTACATACTGTAAACTGCAGCAGAGACATATTTCACCATTTCCTTCATACAGTAAATCTACTTTGGCATCACATTGGCTTAAATGTTTATAATTTTTGCATAAATGAAAGTTTAATCATTAATTACAGTTGAAAACATTGTGACAAAAGGAGAAATAAATTGCTCATTACGAGTGTTTTCTTCTTTTGCCTCGATGATTAAAAGTTGTCAGCTGCTGAGGTGTCAGTTAATATTTATATGTGGGAAAAGGTTAAAACAATCTGAATCAGGGGAAAGGTCAATTGTTAAGGATCATTATCAAAAAATTATATTGGCTCCCCTTTCCTCTTATAAGCAATTTACGATACATCTAGTGTTATATATGTCATTAAATATGCAGATGACTCGGACCGCGTTCGTTGTGTAGTGGTTGAGCCTCGGTCTTACATGTGGGAGTTAACAGTTTGATCCTCAGTCGGGTCAAGACTTTAAAAATATTAGTAATGGCTTTCTCTCAGGGTTGTGGGGTTCAGCATTACAACTGACTCGCTGTTGTCAGGAACTTGGACCAGTAGTACTGTTTAATTACCTGGGAAACGCGGATATATTATTATTTAACATGAAAAAATGTTAAAACTGGCGTAAAACATCATTCAAACAAACAAAGCAGGTAATCAATACATTTTCACTGTAAATTTGTGATAATCAATAAGGGAAAATGGCTTGTTACAAACAATTTCTCCCTTTTTCAGACGCTTCAGAAGTTTTGCATATTTTAAAAAGTTTAGTGAATTATACTATGATGAATATGAGTGAATGTAGAACCAAGGGGAGGAAATGTAACATCAACAAAATAATTTAAAAGAATGCATATGCTTGTAACAGGCAATAAGTTATTGTGCGGGTGCATCAGCACCAGCACATAAATTATACTGGTTGTGTTTAGAACTATCACTTGTGCAATGGGCTTGTGCATGTGCCGTGTTCATCGCCTTGATAGCGCGTGCGCCATATTTTACCGTCTGCTCTCGGTATATCCATAGCAGTTCATAACTAGACTGGTTCTCGTTAGAGTTTGCAATTGAAGATTATGATTAGTGAACCAGTCTATTTATATGCGAGTAGTTTTTATATAATTAAAATGTAAATTAAAGCCATAGTTTTTAGCTCTACTGGCCAAAGGCCAGAAGAGCTTACGCTGTGGTGTGGTGTCCGTAGTCTGTGCATCTGACCGTCCGTCCATCCGTAAACAATTGCTTGTGTATGTGATACAGTCTTCAGTTTTGATTGAATCTCAATCAAACTTAAACAGTAGTTAGATATCCATGAGAGCTCGGTTCCTTTTGCAAACCAGCCAGATCCACCTATGCAAGACTGGATTATGGCCCTTGAAATTGTCATAATTGCTATAATAGAGCTTGTGAACACAATAGAGGCTCCACTAACTATCTGATCTTCACCAAACTTACACAGTAGTTAGGTATCCATGAGAGCTTGGTTCCTTTTGCAAACCAGCCAGATCCGGCCATGCAAGACTGGATTATGGCCCTTGAAATTGTCAGAATTGCTATAATAGAGCTTGTGAACACAATAGAGCCTCCATTTACTATCCGATCTTCACCAAACTAAGATAGTAGTTAAATATTGATAAGAGCTTGTTTCCTTTCGCAAACCAGCCAGATGACCAAAGAAACATACCAGTACAGCATAGGGCCTCATGGGCCTCTTGTTTGATAACAGGAAAATGGGAATATTTTCATAAATTTATGCGAAGCTATTGTGCTAAATTTTGCGATTTTAAGCATATATTAAGGGGGGAAAAGGATGCGCATGCCTAGACAAGTGTTTACAATAACTTTGGAGATTGAGGCGATTTGTTTGTTTGGAGTTTAACGCCGCTTTCAACAGCTTTGGTCATATCACGGCGGTCAGTGCACCTACCCATGTTTTCCTGGCTTTCCCACACCAATACTTACACAACATTCTTTCGAAGCCACTGACTACTTTCTCACATAGATCAGAGGTGAGAGGCAATTGAAAAATCGCCCGAAAGAATGTCGCCGCAACCGGGTATCGAACCCGTGACCTCCAGATCACGAGTCAGATACGCTACCAATTGAGCTACCCGGCCGGGCGGAGATTGAGGCGAAGTTATTGTCCTAAATTTTAAGAATATATTAAGGGAAAAAAAGGACACGAATGCAATAATTTTGGGAGATCGAGGTCATACGTTGGGAAAAGGTATTTTTGTTTTCGTTTTACATATTTAACTAAAAAACTTTTGTTATCATTTATTTATATCTGATTCCCACGCTAACATCTTGCAGCAACTCTTGTCTGCTGTAGACGTGTCAAGTGTCTTCTGCAAGTTGGAAAGGGTTCAGTGATATAATTATTATGATGAATCCAGGACCATGTAGAACCAAGGGTTTGGGTGGAAATGTAAAATAGACAGAATAAATATAACTCCTGCAGCCATATATCACAGGTTATTAGCTCAATCAGGAGGAATTTTGTGTTCTCCCAGTCTGATTATGATAAAGCTGAAACATTACCCTTTCCCAAAAAAATATCCGTTTAATACCTTTCGCACATGCAAAAAATCTGCAGCAGACTAAAATAGGTAAAATCTCTTCAACCCTTTCCCTGATACGATAATTCTGCAGCAGACGACTTTGAACATATTTTGTCAAAACAAAGCATGGTAATCCTATGGTGGTTAACCCTTTCCCTCATACGGCAATTCTGCAGCAGACGACTTTGAACATATTTAGTCATATTTAGTCAAAAAATAGAAAATCTCTATAATTGAATGGATAACCTATGACTAAACGTGGAAAACATTGTGGCAAAAGGAGAAATTGCACGTTTTGTGCAATTTCATCTTTTGTCACTATGTTTTCAAAAAGCCGTCTGCTGCAGAGGTGTCAGAAAGCATCTATATGAGGGAAAGGGTTAACCCATTACTTCACACAGACGACATTTGACGCCTGCTGTTGCAGACGACTTTTGAAAACACTGCAATAAAAGGTGAAATTGCTCAAAACGAGCAATTTCACCTTTTATTGCAATATTTTCAACTCTTAAATTTATCAATAGAATTCTTTCAGTTTTCTAGATTGGTGAAATTGTTCGTCTGATGATTGTAAATCGGTCGACCTTTAAAAAGCCATGTGAAGTAATGGGTTAATAACTTTCACACATACAAAAAATCTGCACCAGACTAAAATAGGTAAAATCTCTTTATGAAAGTACATGGATCACTTTTTAGCTCACCTGAGCTTTGCTCAAGGTGAGTTATTGTGATCGCCTTTTGTCCGGCGTCCGTCGTCCATCGTGCGTCGTCCGGCGTCCGTCAACTTCTTCTCCTCAGTAACCAGTGGGTCAATTGGGATGAAACTTTTTTTTTTGGGATCCATGCATAATTCTGGTTTCCATGGCAACGAAATGAAAAAGACTTAAAAATTCTTCTTCTCCCAAACTGGTTGGCAGATTTGCAAATAATTTTGTAGAAATGTTCCTTGGATGATCCTCTGTCAGATTCCTTCAAGCCATGTTGATTTGTCGAAAAACATGGCCGCCAGGGGGGCGGGGCTATTTTGCCTTATATGGCTATAGTGAAAACTTAAAAAATCTTCTTCTCCCAAACTGGTTGGCAGATTTTCAAATAATTTTGTAGAAATGCTCATTGGATGACCCTCTATCAGATTCCTTCAAGCCATGTTGATTGGTCAAAAAACATGGCCGCCAGGGGGCGGGGCTATTTTGCCTTATATGACTATAGTGAAAACTTAAAAAATCTTCTCCTGCGAATGTGTCAGGCCGATTTTCAAATAATTTTGTAGAAATGTTCCTTGGATGACCCTCTATCAAATTCCTTCAAGCCATGTTGATTGGTAAAAAAACATGAACGCCAGGGGGTGCAGGTCTATTTTGCCTTATATGGCTATTGTGAAAACTTAAAAAAAATCTTCTTCTCCAAAAGTGTCAGGCCGATTTTCAAATAATTTTGTAGGAATGTTCCTAGGGTGACCCTCTATCAGATTCCTTCAAGCCAAGTTGATTGGTCGGAAACTATGGCCGCCAGGGGGCGTGGCTTATATAGCTAAAGTAAAAAAAAAAAATGAGGTGAGCGATTCCAGGGCCATCATGGCCCTCTTGTTTAAATACCGTTGATAAGATTGTAGCAAAAGGTAGAGTTGGTCATGATGTGCAATTTCTCTTTTACCCACAATGTTTTCATAATTTGTTTTCTGCAGATATGTCAAAAAGGGTTAATTAATTTTACAATTTGATTTGTAAGATATTCTTAACCCTTTCCCCCCATATAGACGCTCAAAACGTGCAATTTCTCCTTTTGTCACAATGTTTTCCATTTTGTGTCCTAGGTTATCCATTCAATTATGGAAATTTTCTATTTTATGACAAAATACGTTCAAAGTCGTCTGCTGCAGAATTGCCGTATGAGGGAAAGGATTAATTGGTTGCTACAGTTGAGAAAGAACGATGATTATTAATATCTTGTAATTTGAAAAGTGTATTTCTGAAACAGAATGGAAAATATTGATGGAAAAGGAGAAATAATCTTTTAGGGATCCTTTAATTAATCACTTAGAAGGCTGCAAGTACTTCTTAGCAGCTTAACTTTTTTTCTAACCGACCTTAACAACTACATGTACTATGTATATAGCCTGTCACTGATACTGCATTTAATAGTTGTCTGCTTCGAAATGGTATGTGAAAAAGAATTCAAAATTTGAGTTATGTTGAAGGGACAATTTTTGAGAGCACTTGAATGTAGGTGGGCTGTGCCACATTATTCTTGCAATGTATTTTTTAGGGCAAAACCTATATTCTGGGGTCAAAAGTAATTAGTTGGTTAACGGAGAAGATCCTGAACTGTGTGTATAGGGCTGATCAATGTCTTTTCTGCTTACAAATTAAAACCAAAGACTGATTTTTGTGTGACCATGTCCGTTTTGTGATTTACTATACTTATCTATACCATTAGATTTATCAAAAGCTGAAACCACTTGAATTTATTGAAATGAAAATTTCATTTTTCTAACATTTAGTATTAGAACTCTGCAAATGTAAAATGAGAATCTATTTTAGAATGGTTAATGTAGGAGAGGTTAAGTATTTCACACAGTATGTTATATTTCATGTTTATCTATTCATCTAGGAGAGTCCAGATTTATCTGGTAGATAAGGCCTCCCTGTAAGCTTTCAAAAAACATAAAAACATTATGGGCTCATGGTTTATCATATTCATCAAATTAGCCATGTCACATAGAACATAAACACATTATTATGGGCTCATAGTTTATCATCTTTATCAAATGAGCCAAGTCATACAAAACATAAACACATATGGGCTCATAGTGTATCATATAAACAGAGCATAAACACATATGGGCTCATGGTTTATCATATAAACAAAACATAAACACATATGGGCTCATAGTTTATCATATTTATCAAATAAGCCATGTCACACAAAGCATAAACACATATGGGCTCATAGTTTATCATATAAACAAAACATAAACACATATGGGCTCATAGTTTATCATATAAACAACACATAAACACATATGGGCTCATAGTTTATCATATAAACAAAACATAAACACATATGGTCTCATGGTTTATCATATAAACAAAACATAAACACATATGGGCCCATAGTTTATCATATATATCAAAAAAGCTGTGTCAAACATAACATAAACACATATGGGCTCATAGTTTATCATATTTATAAAATAAGCCATGCCACACAACACATAAACACATATGGGCTCATAGTTTATCATATAAACAAAACATAAACACATATGGGCTCATAGTTTATCATATAAACAACACATAAACACATATGGGCTCATAGTTTATCATATAAACAAAACATAAACACATATGGTCTCATGGTTTATCATATAAACAAAACATAAACACATATGGGCTCATAGTTTATCATATATATAAAAAAAGCTGTGTCAAACATAACATAAACACATATGGGCTCATAGTTTATCATATTTATAAAATAAGCCATGCCACACAACACATAAACACATATGGGCTCATAGTTTATCATATAAACAAAACATAAACACATATGAACTCATAGTTTATCATATAAACAAAACATAAACACATATGGGCTCATAGTTTATCATATTTATAAAATAAGCCATGCCACACAACACATAAACACATATGGGCTCATAGTTTATCATATAAACAAAACATAAACACATATGGGCTCATAGTTTATCATATTTATAAAATAAGCCATGCCACACAAAACATAAACACATATGGGCTCATAGTTTATCATATAAACAAAACATAAACACATATGGGCTCATAGTTTATCATATAAACGAAACATATGGGCTCATAGTTTATCATATTTATAAAATAAGCCATGCCACACAAAACATAAACACATGGGCTCATAGTTTATCATATAAACAAAACATAAACACATATGGGCTCATGGTTTATCCTATAAATGAAACATAAAGACATATGGGCTCATTAGTCGCCGGGCAGAAGCCCGCGACTTCTATTTTTAATAGCTTTTCGGAAATCACATGGGAGGGCGGCTTATTATTAGAAAGAAACAAATCTAGATGATTTGAACATATTACAATTGTGGTTGTTTACGAACACTAATAAATGACACATCTAAAATGAAATAAATATTCCGATTTTTTAATGTTTGCAGTTTTTTTTATTTCACTCGCATTTAAGTTTTTTGTCTTATTTACGAAGACAAAAGTGGTCCCTTCAAGACGTGAACCAACACCCCCTAATGCAGACTCTTATGTGTCATCATTGAGGTCAATTTCGGATTCTCCTTTTAATAGCATTTTTAACTTACTAAATGTTGTTTTCATGTTCAAAGAGATGTCTTGATTTGTGTAGAATTCATTTAATAATGTTAATCCATGAATATCTAAAGTAGGAACTGTTTCTAAGCTAAATATAGACCCTATTCTGTTGTGTAGGTTCGTGACCTTTAACATCGATTTTCGCGCATGCGCATTTCGATATGAAAAAGCGAGTGATATTATTTTATTTTAGACAAGTACAAGACGAATGTTTGACGCAAAGCGTCAAAGAGAAGCCGCAATATTTCGTTGTACATGTAGAAATAAGAAAAAAAGAACATTTTTAAATCCACAAACAATAGAACAATTTAAACTGTAGACGGTAATGCTGATATATTTCTCCTTTTGAAGACTTTTGTTTTCTTCAAATTACCTCCCTTTAAAGCAATACCAGGATATTTACCTTGTGATTCGAATAAGATTGACAAACATTGAAATTATATGAATGAATACTATTATTTAAATAAGTAACAACAGCAAAATTAAATTTAAGCCAAGATAAATGTGTACACATTTCGTTAATTTGTTATAGATACCCTAATGTAGGTATGAATATAAAATTTATAAGTAAATGTTTTCATTTCAACGTTCCTAATGTTTGAATAGACTAAGGAAAGTCAAGAATACATAAATAAATCAATGCAGTCTTTTCCGGCGACATTGATGCCTTGCATCAACTTTCTCTTGTGGTTTATCATATAAACAAAGCATAAACACATATGGGCTCATAGTTTATCATATTTATCAAATAAGCCATGTCACACAAAATATAAACACATGGGCTCATGGTTTATTATATAAACAAAACATAAAGACATATGGGCTCATGGTTTATCATATAAACAAAGCATAAACACATATGGGCTCATAGTTTATCATATAAACACATGGGCTCATGGTTTATTATATAAACACATGGGCTCATGGTTTATCATATAAACAAAGCATAAACACATATGGGCTCATAGTTTATCATATTTATCAAATAAGCTATGTCACACAAAATATCAACACATATGGGCTGATGTTTTATTCTATAAACAAAACATAAAGACATATGGGCTCATGGTTTATCATATAAACAAAACATAAACACATGGGCTCATAGTTTATCATACAAACACATGGGCTCATGGTTTACATATAAGCAAAACATAAACACATTGGCTCATAGTTATCATATTTATCAAATAAGCCATGCCACACAAATAGTGTTGGGCCGATGATCGATTATAATCGAAAGTTGATCGGTTATGCATCACATTGGCCATAATCGATTGCATTTTACCACGATAGATTATCAATCGGTTCACCTTTTTTGCTTAATTTATGCTCGATTAATATTCGCTTCCACAAGGGAGATTACTCTCGCAGTCATGTTTGAAAACTCATGTTTGGTGGGCTAGCATGTAAATACAACAACTTGAGTTCGAAAAAAAGTGTTTTTTTGGCAATAAAATGATACAACCTAGTAAAGACAAGACATTAAGCCGGTATATTTTTTTTTTATCAAACATAAATAATAAGAAGCATTGCAAACAATGAGGCTTGTTAAATACAATACTGTATGAACCGATTATATAATCGATGTCTAATCGAATGAGGCAAAGCGATTGTAACCGATAATCGATTGTAAAAATGGAACCGATGGCCCAACACTACTGACACAAAACATATACACATATAGGCTTATGGTTTATTATAGAAACAAAACATATTCACATATGGGCTCATAGTGTATCATATTGATTAAAAAAAACATGTCACACAAAACCTGACCTTGGGGACTTTGTAACCAGCAAAGAACCAGATCAGCTTGCACCTCAACTTAATCTGACTCAAACTTTCTCTGTTCATTTAAGCATCTTGGAAGACTGTAGAATGGTCCAATTTGATCAGATTATTTCTATACAAGACTAGTGAGTGCAGATTGCTCCTATTCATCGCGAAATTCAAAACCATGTATGGTTGACTTTTAGATTGTCATAATTTTGTTAGCCTTACCTCATAGCTCAAAAACAGTTACTCATATTCAAATGAACCTTGGTACACATGTTCCCAGAAACAATAGGAAGGATGATCCAGAATTAACCGGACTATGTCTTTAACATCTGTATTTAATAAGTGATATTAACGAGAAGCGCACAACATGAATGCAATTCATTCATACATGAAATTTGCACAAAAAATAACGAAAAATCATTGATTAACAAAATTTAATAATTGCACCCATTTCTTGTGACTCAGATGATGCCCATAGTGCGCAATGGGTGTTAACCGTACATCAAATGATTCGTTATATATAAACAGATAAATGAATGTCGTAGAGGTAAATTAATAATCATACATTTCTGCGTCAAAATATCTTTTTAAAAATCTGTTCAATTTTAATTTAAAGCTGAACATGACACCAGCCCTGCTAAAAGGACAATGTTATGGGTTGCCTTAGTAACAAATAAAATGACCAAACCATGCATCTAACTAAAAAAACATTGAACATTTTCAAATGAAACTTAGTACACCTGTTCCTAGGAACAATACCCATATCTATACCAGGTGACATAACTCTTGCTTTAATAATTATTCAGAAATGCCCCTTTTTAGTCTGAGAAAAAGAGAGACAAGCGTTGGTGTTTGTACCACGGCACTTTTCTTGTTTGACATGGTGCAATGTCTTAACCCTTTCCCTCATACGACAATTCTGCAGCAGACGTCTTTGAACATATTTTTTCAAAAAATTGAAAATCTCTTTAATTGAATGGATAACCTATGACTAAAAGTGGAAAACATAGTGGCAAAAGGAGAAATTGCTCATTTTGAGCAATTTCTTCTTTTATCACTATGTTTTCCAAAAGCCGTCTGCTGCAGAGGCGTCAGAAAGCATCTATATGAGGGTTAGGGTTAATTGGTTTGTATGTTGCTTGTGACCTGCAGATGTGCAGTAAACAGCACCATTGTTATTGAAGATTCTGGCAGGGATATTTTAAGCATCGTAACATGTGCTCAAGGTGATCGAGCTATTGGGATCGCCTTTTGTCTATCGTCAGTTGTGCGTCGTCAGCATTTTCTTTAAACAGCATCTTCTCCTAAACCACTGTATGGATTTTGACTAAACAAGGTAGGAATTATCCTAGGATGATCCTCTTTCAAAAAAAAAAGAAAAATTCTATGCAGAACTCTGGTTGCCATGGGCCGAGCCCTGGTAGCTGTCAATCCAGGGGTTGTGAGTTTGAATCCCAGCTCAACCAACATTCTTCCGACGTTTGTCAAAAGTCACTGTTGTATGCGTCCTTCGTCTTTCATCAATGGGCTGTTTAACAGTCTATGTGGTAAAGCAGCCAGTTGCTTGGAAAGTATGCTGTGTGGTATACTGGTGTGGGAAAACCAGGAAACGCATGAGTTGGTGAACTGGTCGCTGTGATATGGCTGAAAAATTATTGAAAACGGGGTTGAACCCTAATCAATCAAACTGGTTGCAAAGGATTTTTTTTTAATTAAAAAAGTTGAAAAACTGCAGGGCCTGGAGCTTCGATATTTGGTGTGTAGCATTGTCTAGTGGTCCTCCACAAAGATTGTTCAAATTATGCCCCTGGGTCAAAATTGGCCCCACACTTGGGGTCACATGCTTTACAAAGGGAAAAACTTTGAAAATCTTCTAAACTGAAAGTCCTAGAGGTTAGATATTTAACAATGACTACTGGTCATTTTACAAAGATTGTTAAAATTATGCTCCTGGTGTCAAATATTGGGCCCGCCCCAGGGGTTACATGTTTTAGAGAAAGAGCTGAGATATCTGGTGTGAAACATTGTCTAGTTATTTGCTACCAAGATTGTTCAAATTATGCCTCTGGGGTCAAAATAAGCCCCACCCGGGGGATCACCTGTTTTATAAAGAGATATATAGGGAAAAACTTTGAAAATCTTCTTGTCTGAAACAGAAAGGCCTAAAGCTTAGATATAATATTATGGTGAGTAAAATGGTCTAGTGGTCTTTTACCAAGATTGTTCAAATTATACTCCTGGGGTTAAAATTGGCCCTGTACTGGAAATAATCTGTTTTACAAAGAGATAACTTAGATTTTATTTTATTTTATACAAACTGGTACATAATTGTTACTTTGGTGACCTTCTCAGTCATTATAATTAACTTGACAAAAGACAGAGAACATAGGGTGTGGGTTTTTTGGTCTGTGGCAGTGGAGCTATACTGGTCCTCTTGGTCCTTTTGTTTTGGCTAACCTGACTGCAAAATGAGTTATTGTGGTAGCCATGACACATCACATTACATAACTAAGGTAAATATGATAAACTAAGGTGAGCGATCCAAGGCCATCATGGCCCTCTTGTTTGAGTTATCCTGCTGTATGCATTTTTGTGTCTGGCCATTAACATTTGCAGGTGACAGATGTATTCAGTGGAACGCTCAAGATTGTGTTATGTATTTAAAAAAAGATTGTGGATTACATTATCCTCTGCACGGATTTGGTACAGTGGTTAGAGTGTTCATCTATTGAGTGTGATCCCAGGGTTCAATCTCCAGTCGGGTCATACAAATAATCTTAGGATAACACATACCTGTAGTACTGATAGTTTAACCAGGAAGTGCCAGGATACAACTGAAATACTGTTGTAAAACATCATTCAAAGAAATTGATTTGATCTCATCTGGTTTTTGGCCGGATTGCTTAAGCAATTCCGGTCTATAGATTGGCGATGTCCGTCTGTCTGTCCGTCTGTCTGTCTGTCTGTCTGTCTGTCTGTCTGTCCGTCAACATTTTGGTTAAAGTTTTAGGTTAGGCAAAATGGTTAAAGTTTCTGGTTAAGCAAAATCTCAGACATGGAAAGAGCTACAAACTTGAAAATTGGTCTGTGTGTAGCCACTAACATGTTCTTTTGATTTCCATGATAACTCTTCACCTTCACCTTCCTATTGCCCGTCTGTCTGTCTGTCTGTCTGTCCGTCAACATTTTGGTTAAAGTTTCTGGTTGAAGCAAAATCTCGGACATGGAAACAGCTACAAACTTGAAAATTGGTCTGTGTGTAGCCACTAACATGTTCTTTTGATTTCCATGATAACTCTTGACCTTCACGTTGCTATTGCCTGTCTGTCTGTCTGTCTGTCTGTCTGTCTGTCCGTCAACATTTTGGTTAAAGTTTCTGGTTGAAGCAAAATCTCGGACATGGAAACAGCTACAAACTTGAAAATTGGTCTGTGTGTAGCCACTAACATGTTCTTTTGATTTCCATGATAACTCTTGACCTTCACGTTCCTATTGCCCGTCTGTCTGTCTGTCTGTGCGTCAACATTTTGGTTAAAGTTACATCACAGCAACTTGCGTTTTAATTTGCTTTCAACAGTTTTATAGTTATATCAACTTGTCTTTTAATTTGCTTTCAACAGTTTTATAGTTATATCATGGCAACTTTCGTTTTAATTTGATTTCAACTGTTTTATAGTTATATCACGACAACTTGCGTATTAATTTGCTTTCAACAGTTTTATAGTTATATCACTGCAAATTGCGTTTTAATTTGCTTTCAACAGTTATATAGTTATATCACAGCAAATTGCGTTTTACTCAGCTTTCAACAGTTTTATAGTTATATCACGGCAAGTTGCGTTTTAATTTGCTTTCAACAGTTTTATAGTTATATGGACTTGTGTTTTAATTTGCTTTCAACAGTTTTATAGTTTTATATTATTTATATTTTATTATTTATTATTTTATTATTTTTGGCCGGATTGCTCTAGCAATTCTGGTCTATAGATTGGCGATGTCCGTCTGTCCGGATGTCTGTCTGTCAACATTTTGGTTAAAGTTTCAGGTTGAGGCAAAATCTCAGGACTGGAAAGGGTTACAAACTTGAAACTTTGCCTGAAAGTAAAAAGTAACAAGTTCCATTGATTTCTAGGGTTACTTTGACCTTGACCTTGGTTTGTCGATTTTCAAGGTCAAATTGCCGACAATCCGGCCTTACCGTCTTTAGCGGTTTCTTGTTAAGTTGATTGATTGATTGGGGTTTAACGCCGTTTATAACAATTTCTCAGTTATATCACGGCGACCAGTTCACCTACTCTTGCATTTCCTGGTTTTCTCACACCAGTACTCCACACAACAAACTTCCCAAGCAACTGGCTGCTTTTCCACATAGACTTAGCCCATTGGTGGAAGACGAATGAGGCATGTCGCATTAACT
Source organism: Serripes groenlandicus (assembly GCA_031761405.1). Lineage (NCBI taxonomy): Eukaryota > Metazoa > Mollusca > Bivalvia > Cardiida > Cardiidae > Serripes > Serripes groenlandicus. The sequence goes on from JASEVX010000002.1 coordinate 146,671,142, forward strand.
TTTGTCAATCGTCGGAAAGAAAGTTGGCCAAGCCGGGATTCGAACTCACAACCCCTGGATTGACAGCCCGCATCTCAACCAACTGAACTACCAAACTCGGCCTGGTTTTTAAAAGATTTATGTAACAGGGAAAGGGTTGAAATTTGGGTAAGAATGAGGAAGGAGGATAGAAACAGTCTGAATCAATGCACTGGCAGAGGTCCAGATAAGGAGGGGTAAACCAGCTCTTTTCCCCATAATATCTCTCTTATTATCCAACCTAATCCTATGATGTGGGTACTTAAAAAATTGTTTTATTGAGATAATACTTTTGAGTACCCACAACGTACGGTTCAAAGATCAGATAAGGATTTTAGAAAATGTTAAACACCCCTTATCTAGAGCTCTCTGTATAGGTCAAAAGCTAATGTGCATAAATGATGTATGAAATGAATTGATACAGTTGGGCAGAAATGTTTTTGGAACTGAATTTTATGTTTTTACCTTTTTATCTGATATTTATAGAACCGTCTACTTTGAAACTACCTGGGGGAAAATGTGTAATACCTCAAAAAGTGGAATGATGATTTTGACAAAGAGTTGAAAACTTCATGGGAAAAGATGAACTTGCTCATTTAGACTTTTCCTTCTAATGTTTTCAAAAGCTGTCTTATTCTACAGATATCAAATGTCCTAACTGTAAGTTAACCCTTTCCCTCATATAGACGCTTTCTGACGCCTCTGCAGCAGACAGCGTTTTGAAAACATAGTGACAAAAGAAGAAATTGCACAAAACATGCGATTTCTCCTTTTGCCACAATGTTTTCCACTTTTTGTCATAGGTAATCCATTCAATTATGGAGATTTTCTATGTTTTGACAAAATACGTTCAATTCGTCTGCTGCAGAATTGTCGTATGAGGGAAAGGGTTAAAGGGATAATTTATAGATGAAGGTTATGTACCTATTCTATATGCAGTGTTTTGATAATGTATTTGAATGGGGAATTTGTGCACAAGTTGTGGGGAAAAAAAATCTAAATCCTGTTTTAATTTCATGGTTGCACATGTTTACTCTCAAACATGAATGCTCAAATTCAAAATGACTTCATTATAAAATGCAATAAAATTTGCCATTAAAATGTTATAAGCTCACCTGAGCATGAATTGTTGGGTGATGATATATTGAGCTATTGTGATTTAATCACCATCTGTCACCTTCAGTGTCTGTCCGTCCGTCTGTTCATATATTCCTCTCCTAAACCAATGAAACAAATTCAAAATAGTTTTTCAGGAATGACCGTAGGTGGTTTTTGTGGCGATTGGTTGACAATCGCCACAGTGCTACCAAAACAACAACAACGAAAAAAAAATTATATAGTCGTATTTGAACAATCGGTTGGATATTTCTGCAAAGGCAATTTACTCACTTCCGTTAAACCCCATATATATATATAGTTCCATCAGTGATGCAGGCACACGATTAATAATGATAATGTTAGTGCTACTTTGATACCGGATTGGTACTAATATTTGAGATTTATCGAGAAAATATCTAAATAGAGTTAAACTATTTACATATTATCTTTCTTCATGTTTGGGCAGATAATAAATATCATCGGGCGTCTTGGGTACGCTATGCAGAGTATCATGATACTCCTGTGCCTCGTTTTATTTTTACTGTAGTCAACCGTAACCTTTTGACCTTTAACCTGATTCGGCAGGAGTTGGTTGTACTCTGATTATCTTCGTCATGATTTGGCAGATAATAAATATCATTGCGCGTTCTGCCTTGCAAATAACGACAACTCTGGTGATACTCAAATCTGGAAATTCCAAAAGGTTCTATAAATAGCTCGCGAGACCAAAAACCAGAAAAGCTTGTAAATCTCAATATTATAAACGCTTTATTTTGTACTTGTTTAAATATATGAAAGCGTCTAGATAATAAGACTGGTTTACAAAGGTTTAAAGGACACACGATGGCAGTGTGTACACACGTTATGTATACACGTCTGCACGTTCTAGAGTCAATTAGCAATCAATGCTGACAGTGTAGCCTAATTGAGTTTGAAGATCTAGCATTATAATATATGCCTATATTTTCATAAATTAAACAGTTTGGCAAATAGTGAAATTGTGCTTTTGGAGCATGTTTTGTGTTTGTTTTTGCACTCACATTATTCGAAGCAGTTTAACAACCTCAGAGACATATAAATACACTGTGACAACCCTCAATCATGCAATGTGAAGGGACTAAATTGAACAGACCTGTTTAATATCGGACATAATTGAAACAAACACCAAACTAATGGATACTGTTTTCTCTCCTTTCTTTAGTCATTTCTAAAGTGTAAAATATATTTTATCTTAATATGGCCTAACGACCTGGTGATAAACATGTGATTACCCAAACAATTTAGATTACAAATAGTCATTCTAATGAGCTAAAACGGTAGTCTATCGAATACCAACTAGATTTTTCATAACTTTGGAATGGCCTAATTTTGAACACATCATGACCAATTTCAGAACGTAACTAAATAATCACCAAGACAACATTCTGGCAAACTAACATTATTCTACTGTCAAAAGATGCAGGGTTGATACATTCTCAAATATACCCGCACCAGAGTCATCGCAAGCCCTACACCGATATACTGCTTGTTACTTTGCAGGATTTTCCATACGATCGCCACTACAGTGCCATTGGCGCTTTGATTTTTAAAAGTTGTTTAAACAAATTACTTCATGATGCAGAGAACTTTGGTTGCTGCGGCATCATGAAGAGGGATAAATCCAGATGATGTCAAATTTTTAAAAATCTAATCTTAAAATATAATTTTCTTTTTATGTTTTTTTCATAATTTCATACCATTTAATAACCAGTTTTCTAAGATTGGTGAGACACACTCAGCTGGAGGTCTTGTGATAATTTATTGTTACAGAAAATTTGATGAAGTTAATATAGTTGTAATATACTTAAAATATCTATGTTTTGTTCATGTGTATGTGTTATAACGGATAAATACTCATTTGAATGTACTAGAAACTTTGTAAAGTATGTTACTAAATAAAGAATATCTTTATCTATGTATCTTTTAGCTCACCTGTCACATAGTGACAAGGTGAGCTTTTGTGATCGCCCTTTGTCCGTCGTCCGTCATCCGTCCACAATTTCTGCCCTAATTGGAAAAATATTTTTACACAAATGTTCTTTGGGTGAACCTCTACCAATTTTGTTCAAATTATTCCGATCAGTTGAAAAGATGGCCACCATAGGGCAGAGCTTGCTTTCCTAATAAATTGTGTTTATACATGTATAGTAAAAATTTAAAAAATCTTCTTTTCCAAAATTTCTGGCCTGATTTGAAAGAATTTGGCACAAATGTTCCTAAGGTGACCCTGCTAAGATTGTTCAAATTATTCTAATCTGTTTAAAGGAATCCGCTGTGGTCGAGTGGTTAGCGTCGGGGATTTCGAAACCGGGTGTCCCGGGTTTGATCCCTAGTCGCGACACTACGTTCATGGTGGAGTGCCCTTGGGCAAGGCACATTTTCTAGCCTAGTACTGGTTTGTTTACCCAGGGATCATGAATAAGTGAACTGTCGCCGTGATATAACTGAAATATTGTTGAAAGCGGCGTAAAACCCCAATAAATAAATAAATAAATAAATAAACTAATCTGTTTAAAAACATGGACGCCTAGGAGCTTGGTCCTTTTGCTTTGAAGGTATAATTTTGGTTTTTATCGGTTAACCCAAATACACTCTTTCTTGAGCCTCTGCAGCAGAAAACATTATGGCTAAAAGAGAAATTTCTATTTACTTATTTCCCTTTTTGCCACAATGTTTTCATTTTTAGCTTGACCTTGAACGCGAAAAGCTTGTCCAAGTGATAACCCGACATTGCCTGCACCCATGGCCCTCAAACTTTAAATGGAGACTGGGGGTGACCAGTAGATGACCTCTATTGATTTGAGGTCATCAGGTCAAAGGTCAAGGTCACAGTGACCTTGAACGCGAAAGCGAAAAGCTTGTCCAAGTGATCCCGACATTGCCTGCACCCATGGCCCTCAAACTTGACATGGAGACTGGGGGTGACTAGTAGATGACCCCTATTGATTTTGAGGTCATCAGGTCAAATACTGTTTGACAAACATCTCTTGTTGTGTTTGGCATGACAAATCACATAACTTAATTCAGTTGAGCAATCCAGGGCCATCTTGACCCTCTTGTTTTCTTCAAATTGTAGATCTATTCATAGTAGGGAACTTTAAAAATCTCATAGCCGATAACTGGTTTAAATGCACATTTATTAATTTATATTGTGAATTTCAGTTTGCTTTTGTTTTAGATGTGTCACTTTGAATTGTGTATTATGTATTATATTAACCCATTACTTCACACAGACGACATTTGACGCCTGCTGTTGCAGACGACTTTTGAAAACATTGCAATAAAAGGTGAAATTGCTCAAAATGAGCAATTTCACCTTTTATTGCAATATTTTCAACTCTTTATCAATATCATTTTATCAATTTTCTAGATTGTTGAAATTTTTCGTCTGATGATTGTAAAGCAGACGACCTATGAAAAGCCATGTGAAGTAATGGGTTAAAATATACTGCCAATGTTAATTATTCAATAGAACAATACAGTATTGTATATGGTCAGTGAGTTTTAACACTTGTTCCCCAGTTTGATTTACCAGGTTTTTTTAAGATTTTAGAAATGTTTTGTAAAAGCTTACATATTTTCTTGAAAGTGTGTGTAGATTTTAATACTTTAAATTTATGAATAAGATGTTAGAATAGTACAAATGCGGATCAATCATATGGCAATATTTAGGCTGATCACATTCTGTATTGATTGTAATTATACAATCATATGGCAATATTTAGGCTGATCACATTCTGTATTGAGTGTAACTATCGCATACAATCATATGGCAATATTTAGGCTGATCACATTCAGTATTGAGTGTAACTATATGATATAATCATATGACAATATTAAGGCTGATCACATTCTGTATTGAGTGTAAATATCACAAACAATCATATGGCAATATTTAGGCTGATCACATTCTGAATTGATTGTAAATATCACATACAATCATATGGCAATTTTTATGTCAAAAATACATTACCAGTCATTTATTACCTGATATATACATCTCCTAACCCTTAATTCATCCAGAAAAAGAACTCGCCTAGCGTATCCCTCACGCCTGTGTGATATACACGGTCACCGGTAAATACCGGCGCACGAGGTCAACGTGTCACTTTTAGTTTCCTGGACACACCGACCTACAGGCTTGAATTTATTTTCATTTTTCTAAATTTATTTTCGTTGTCTAGTTAAAGCTTTCGCTTTAACGGGTCAATTCATTCAGTTAAACTGTACATTTACTTCTTGAACTTGAACTTTGTTTATTTATTGTTTGTGTTTAAGTTGTGTTTTTTTGTAGTAACAACTAGCTGAGAGCCGCGGGTGGTTACCCCACCCACTATTTCAGTTACGAGTCGGGTCTTGAATGACCGTGCATTAATTTTTCAATTAATTTTCAACGGTGAGATTTCCCGATCCGGTAGCGATAATATTGTTTATCGCCTTTGTCGTTGTTTTGTATAATTACATAGACATTTGGAGAATATTTAAAAAATATTTTTTCATTGAATTACGTCCGTAAAAACGAGTAGTGAAATAAAAGAATAGAAAATATTATTTTTTGTTTTTGAACTTCGTAATTTGATTTTGTATTTATACTATGTCACATAATGGTGAACAGAGGCGTGGCTCATGCGGTCATTTAGTGGCCTTGTGGGACACGCACTCTTCCTGCATTGCGTGCACTAAGTGCACAAAGGATTCACCATGTGAGTTCTGTTCGTTATGGTCGGCTTCCGTTTGGAAACAGGCCATATCGAGGAGGACTCACAAAAGCCGTAAGAGTAAAACTGTTCCTTTGAAGAAGAAGGTAAGTATTAGCTCTACGAGCGAAGGGGAATTCGAGGGTTTTTCCCCAACAGACTCCACGACTGGGTTGATTAGACGGAAGGACAGAGCTTTTCAATCTTCAGTCAAGACATACGCCTCTGTAACAGCCACGACGGGACCGTCTCGAAGTTCGGAGGAACGTATGATATCGTCTGGTCAAAAACAGACGACTGGTGTTAGTGCTGAACCTTCGGGTGAGGCAATGGGGCATTCTCAGGGAAACCTAACAGAATGGCCCCCTCTTTCACCACACTCAGTTGATAGGCATTCTTCGGAAGCCTACAGCAGAGTTCCAAATTACCCGGTCGGCGGGCAGAATTTGGGGACCGGTGATGGAGCATTACAATTGCCTATCATTGGTCCACAGGGTGATGCTTCCGAGCAAAACCCTTATGACTCCGGGCGACCGGGTACCGGGCAACCGGGTACCGGGCAACCGGGTTCCGGGAAACTGGACAGTCATATTACCTTGGTTAAATCGGGCACCGGGCAACCGGGCACCGGGCAACCAGGCAGTCATTTTGAAATGACGAGACCGGTCACCGGGCAACCGGGCAATCATTCTAGAATGATACGACCAGTCACCGGGCAACCAGGCAGTCATTCTGAAATGACTAGACCGGGCACCGGGCTGCATGAAGCGACCGGGCATTCTGTCAGTCAATTCAGCATGACTAATCCATACACCGGGAATGAGGACATGGGTCATTCATTTCACGATGAATGGGAGAATCAGCAAGGCAGTCATTCATACATGACTCGACCTGCCACCGGTCAACCAGGTACCGGGCAACCCGGTACCAGGCAACCGGGATCAGTGCGTCTCGATCGGATAGATACACGTTATCATTCTTTCGCAGCACAGCCTGATTATTTGGATATTCAGAACACTGGTTTACCAGGTTTTAATAACCAACCTGCTGACATAGATTACGGAGAGTACATATCGAGAAAATCATTCCGTTCTCCTAGGGGAACAGTGTATTATTCAAGAGATATTACTCCTCCACGTTACCAACCTTCATTACGAAGGAGTGATCGGTTCTATGACAGACAGGTTAGTGATGCCTACCGTGATCGTCAAATTCCTGAGTATAGGAATTTACGACTCCCGGAAGGACACCTCTCCAAGAGGCAGTCCTTTGAAAGGCAATCCCCCGATCGGAATATTGCTTGTTCCGTTAAGGGGAAGTCGAAAAGATCACATACAGTGAGTTCGGCTCCGATGATTGACTCTGTGCAACATTTCTCTGCTGCGGATAGAAGGTTGAGTTCACATGATCGTCACCAGCTTATGGATTTATCAGAGAATGAATCCATTTCTGGATCGGAAATTGGTCAACCGGTGGGAAGTCCGGTTAAGCACAATACTTCTCGTCGTAGGCCTAGACAATCCTCCACTTCTTCGTCTGACGAAGAAACGGAAAGTCTATTACCTATAGAAGACGAGCCGGCTGCGGATCGTTGGTCCCTGCAGCAGGCTATTGAAGAAGTTTTTAGGGTAGTGCCTAGTACGCTCTGCCCTAAGATCGACGCTCCCCCACGTCGTAAAAACCTTTCAAGTTTGGAAGAACATAATGCGGAGATAGGAGGGTCTACAACTCCATTACAGTTACTTCCGCAGGCGAATAACTTGGGAAGGTTATTGGACCAACTGCAGTCCACCAGGTCATTAGACACTGTTGAGTCAGCCTGGTCGGTCCCACTGGCCATCTCTAAGGAATGGGTGTCTCCTAAGGCTTATGTAGCTTCGAAGGAGTTCTTTCCCGTTAAAGTGCCGGCCTTAGACGGAGATGCGTCCACTTTGGGATTAACTGCACCCACCTCAATCACAGTTAGTGCTAAACTGGTTGAGAGATGGGAGGCCAGAGCGCGTCTGGGAGTCATGGTGGCGTCACATGACGATCATTTCGCCATAGCTCTGGCACTTCTACTTAAAGAGGAGAATGTCTCTAGCAGAGGGGCTAGCAGAATTCTGGAGGCTTTTGATACGGGGAATCGGCACCTGATGGCTCTGAATTTGCAGAACGCCACGGAAATGCTGTCCGCGAGGAGAGATGCGACACTTGTCAAATCCTCTTCTCTGCTACAAAATAGCAAGGACAGCTTAAGAGCCGCCCCCTTATCCTCCAATCTTCTCTTTGGTGGAAGGGTTGCTGCAGTGACTGTTACTGATTCGTCAGAACAATCCAGACGCCTTTCGGCGAGTGCAGTAAATGCTTTGTCACAGAGTCGTAAATACTCTGCACCGGCGGCTAAATGGACTAATACTAGGAAGCCCCCGGCGAAAAAGCAGAAACAGGAAGTGAAGGCTGTACCGCCTAAACAACCTCCTTCCACGGGCCGGAATTATGCTAAACCGAAGCCCCGTTTCACGGGAGCTAAGCCGAAGCATACTTCCAGGTATGGTACGGCTCCTAGGCCGCAGCCCTAGGGGTACGCACCTCTCTATGACTATCCCGAGGCCGGAGATTGCAGTAGGGGGCCGCCTGTCATTTTTCAGGGAAGAATGGGGGAGTATCACGGAGGATCGTTGGATTTTATCCGTGATACAAGAAGGGTATCTAATTCCCTTCGTTTCCCCCCCTCCCATGACAAGCGTGCCCATCGATCTGTCGTCACGCCATCCGACCATGTCAGAAGTGATTACATCACTTCTGAAAAAGAAAGCCATAGAGAGGGTTCTCAACCCCAATACTCGGGGTTTCTACAGCCGTCTTTTTCTCGTTCCGAAAAAAGACGGTCGGTGGAGACCGGTGATAGATTTGTCAGCCCTGAATCTATTAATACCGGTCGAGAAATTCAAGATGGAGTCGGCCCGCTCCATCAGAATGGCTATTCGGAAGGACGACTGGGCGGTCTCGTTAGACCTCACAGACGCCTATTACCACATTCCGATCGCTTCCTCGTCGAGGAAATACCTTCGGTTTGTGGTAAATGGAGAAGTGTACCAATTCAGGGCACTTCCCTTCGGCCTCAAGTCCGCACCTCGAGTATTCACGAAGATTATAAATGCTGTGGGAGCCTTTCTACGAATGAACGGGCCCCAGCTTCTTCAATACTTCGACGACTGGCTACTCCACAGAGCAGATCGTTTAATTCTCCTTCACGATCTGTCTCTAGCCTGGCGGACCATTCTGCGATTGGGCCTTATTCCCAATACGCAGAAGTCGGACTTAGTTCCGTCAAAGAGGTTTACATTCGTAGGGATGACCTTTCTCACCGACCTAGCGGTGATTCGGGTCCCTTCGGACAGAGTCGATTCTCTTTTCCGGAAGATCAGACTCACTCTGGACCAGGCTATGGTAACAGCCCGGTCCATGCTGTCACTTCTGGGGTCCCTGAGTGCAGCAGCCGACCTAGTCAGTCTAGGCAGGCTCCACATGCGGCCCCTTCAGTATCTTTTTCTGTCCCGGTGGCGTCCGTCTGTGGACTCACTGGAACAGGAGATAGCTCTGACGGATTTCTTCAAGTCACACCTTCGGTGGTGGCTGGATCCGTTAATCTATCTACAAGGGGTGCCCTTGATCACATCACCTCCGGATCTGTACCTTTTTACAGATGCCAGTGCTGTGGGTTGGGGAGCTCATTTAGAGCCACAGGGCCTAACAGCCCAGGGCATGTGGACAGCGGAGGAACGTTGTTTGCACATAAACAACTTAGAATTGAGAGCAGTCCTGCTAGCTCTCAAACAGTTCTCTGCCTCCTTTGCGAACACAACTGTTTTATTGTCGACGGACAATACTACTGTTGTGTCCTACATTCGCAGGCAAGGAGGAACGCACTCCCATCTACTCTTTCTGGAGACATGGAAGTTACTCCTTTGGTGCCAGGCGACGTCGTTAGTAGTCTTAGTAAAACACGTCCCCGGCCATTTGAATGTCTTAGCGGACAGTCTATCCCGCCAAAACAAAGTTCTTCCGGCGGAATGGACACTGAATCAGAGTGTAGTAAACTCTGTATTCATGCGGATCGGGACACCACTGGTGGATCTTTTCGCCACCAGAGTCAACCATCGGCTGCCACTTTATGTGTCACCGATGTACGATCCTGCAGCCTGGGCAGTGGACGCACTGACCCTCGATTGGGACCGTCTATTCGGGTACGCGTTTCCCCCGTTCATTCTGGTCCCGATCGTACTACAAAAGGTTCTTCGTTCTCAACAGTGCAGAATCCTGTTGATAGCGCCATTTTGGCCCCAGAGGTCTTGGTTCAACGACCTCCTGGCCTGCCTGTCGGCACAACCAGTACGTCTTCCTCTTCAAGACGACCTTCTGTTTCAGCAACCGGGGCGGCATCTTCATACCAACCCGGCAATGCTTCATCTTCACGCTTGGACATTATCAAGCGATCGATCCGAGAGAGAAACTTTTCTCAAAAAGTTGCCTCTCGCATCGCTCAATCCAGAAGACGATCCACTAGAATCGTCTATGATTCCAAGTGGACAGTCTTCTCAGATTGGTGTCATGCTAGGTCGATCAATCCTGAGTGTCCCTCTGTAGCTAGGATTGCCGATTTCTTTCTTTTTCTTTTTGAAGATAAAGATCTAGCTGTTAGCACAATAAAAGGTTATCGTTCAATGCTTTCGAATACGCTTAAGTTCAAAGGGGGAGAGAGTATTGGTGCTAATCCATTTCTCTCGGAACTTATGCGATCATTCGAACTAGATAAACCCGTTTGTAGGAGTTTAACTCCAAAATGGGATTTATCTTGCGTTCTTTGGTCTCTTACAAAGGCGCCGTACGAACCTCTGTCTTCTGCTTCGTTAAAATTTTTAACTTACAAAACTGTCTTTCTTCTTGCCTTTGCGACCGCGGGTCGTAGAAGTGAGTTGCATGCGCTTTCAGTAGAAACCGGCTTTATCAGATTCAATGAATCTGATGGCTCGTTCACTCTACTTTGTCAGTCAGGTTTTTTAGCCAAGAACCAGTTACCTTCGGTCCTTCCTAAACCAATCACGGTTCCCAGTCTTTCTGCGAGCTGTGGTCCGTTGGATGCCGACAGACTTCTATGTCCCGTTAGAGCTCTTAAGCTTTACCTTAAGAGAGTTAAAGGGACAAGGGGCCGTAGGAAGAGGTTGTTTCTCCCTCTGATAGGATGTAAGGATATATCAGCGGCTTCTATTTCCCGCTGGATATCCTGTACAATTAAGTTAGCCTACACTAATCTTTCAGTTCGCGATCTCTCGTTTTTACGGATTCGTCCACATGAAATTAGAGCACTCTCCGCTAGTTGGGCCTTTTCCAACAATGTGCCTTTAGAGGATATTCTTCGTGCCGCGGTATGGAAATCTCAATCGACTTTTTCAAATTTCTACCTGCGATCTATGTCTAAGCAAACTGAAAATCTTCACTCTCTGGGGCCACTGGTGGCGTCTCAGCGAGTTATATGCTAAATTACATATTAGACACAACAATAAAGTACTTAACGATTGAAATTTATCAATCCATTCTCCTACTTTCACAGGCTGTTGTGTCTCAGTACTAAGTAAATAAATTAAATAAAAATAACTACAATGTGCTGCATTACCTGTAGGACTAGAAGTGTTGGCAGATGCCTCCCGACCGATGCTGAAAAGTCATCAGGTAATAAATGACTGGTAATGTATTTTTGACATAAAAATGAAGTTTTTAAAGTAAAACATATTTTTATTAGAAAATACTTACCAGTCATTTCATATTCCCGCCTCCCAACCCCGCGTCGTCAACCAACACTTACTTGAAAACTAAAAGTGACACGTTGACCTCGTGCGCCGGTATTTACCGGTGACCGTGTATATCACACAGGCGTGAGGGATACGCTAGGCGAGTTCTTTTTCTGGATGAATTAAGGGTTAGGAGATGTATATATCAGGTAATAAATGACTGGTAAGTATTTTCTAATAAAAATATGTTTTACTTTAAAAACTTCATATTTAGGCTGATCACATTCTGTATTTATTGTAAATATCACATACAATCATATGACAATATTTAGGCTGATCACATTCTGTATTTATTGTAAATATCACATACAATCATATGGCAATATTTAGGCTGATCACATTCTGTATTTATTGTAAATATCACATACAACCATAAAAACTTCAACCTGTTCTCACATTCTGATGCATATGATATGCAGTTTTTCTATATTGTTTATACCCATCAGATCTAATGGCACAAATCTCAGTACTCTCATAATCAAATCCTATATTGTTTATACCCATCAGATCTTGTCACAAATCTCAGTACTCTCATAATTAAATCCTATATTGTTTATACCTGTCAGATCTTGTCCCAAATCTCAGTTCTCTAATAATATAATCCTATACTGTTTATACCCATCAGATCTTGTCACAAATCATAGTACTCTCATAATCTAATCCTATACTGTTTATACCTATCAGATCTGGTCTCAAATCATAGTTACTATACTCTCATAATATAATCCTATACTGTTTATACCCATCTTATCTTGTCACAAATCTCAGTGCTCTCATAATCTAATCCTATATTGTTTATACCCTTCAGATCTTGTCACAAATCTCAGTACTCTCTAATCCTATATTGTTTATACCCATCAGATCTTGTCATAAATCTCAGTACTCTCATAATCAAATCCTATATTGTTTATACCCATCATATCTTGTCACAAATCTCAGTACTCTCATAATCAAATCATATTATTTATACCCTTCAGATCTTGTCATAAATCTGAGTACTCTCATATTCAAATCCCATATTGCTTACACCTGTCAGATTCAAATCCTATACTGTTGATACCCATAGATCTTCTTATTTGGAATGAATAACAATGTTAGCACCACCTTTAATGCTTCCTTTCCCACATACATCAAATCTAAAGCAGATGACTTTGAAAACATCTAGGTATGATTAGTTAACAAAGTTTATAAAGTATTGCATGTTGGGACTATTTTCTGACAACGAAAGACCTATTTTCTTTTTATGTTTCGTTATGTGATAAAAAGAATCTGACATTCGTTGTCATTTCATAAAGTTTTATTAAACTCGTATGAAAAATATGTAAACGATAGTATAATTGAATACAGTTAAAAACATTGTGGCATTAATATGAGAAATTGCTATTGATGAGCAATTTCTCCTTTTGCCTGAATGTTTCAAAATTCATTTGTCTACATCTGCATGTGGGAAATGGTTAAAATTAATTAAGTATAATAATTAAGTTAGTAATTTGTTTATTATTATGACACGTGTTAACAATTTATAATATACATTCATAATTTATCAATAATTATTTGTTATAGTACACCCGGCCCCCATGGGTCTATAAGTCACCAAAGAATATACGTTGCATTATATGTATCATACAAATATACATGAATAATATACAAAATATCGTGATCGGACATTCAATTAGCTGAAAAAAAAAAATCAAAATTAATAATATGTAAAGTGTTTTACCTAAATTAACAGTTGGATATTAACCTGTTATATGTTATGCTACTGTTAAAACTCTTCAAATGTTTAGACTTACGAAAAGAAAAAAGTTCAAATAAGATTATTGCCTATTTTGCTACCAAATTGTTTAATCCTTTTTCTCATATAGACACTTTCTGACGTCTCAGCATTTTTTTTGAAAACATGTCGACAAAAAAAGAAATTGCTAAAAAAAACGAGCAATTTCTTCTTTTGTCACCATGTTTTCAACTTGATTCAATGATCATACTTTCATTGAAATGGAGTTTCCAAATACATTTTGGTATGTTTTCAAAGTCGTCTGCTGCAGAGTTTTTGTATGTGGTAAAGGTTAAATGGTACCTTAGGGAAGGAAAGTAATTGATATCAATGGGAGATTTAATTAAGCAAAAACAATAGAATTTGTACTAACCATAAATACCCAATATCCTATTTTAAGATTTTAATATATCTTGGAATAAATGTAACAATTTTTAAACAAAATTTGAAGTATGATGTTCTAATTGATTTATATTTTTGCTCAAAGTGGAAAACATTTTGGGAAGATGAGTTAACTCTGCTCATCATTAGCAATAATGGTTTATTTCCCCCAGTGTATATGAATATTGTTGGTGATTAGAGAAGGGGGTAGAAATAAAGATTACAGGCAGTTTGTCTTTCATATTGGCCTGGATTACTGACCCCTACCTTCTTTTTATCACTGCATGAACTTGGTTTTACAATTTAGTGCAATGATTTTTGGCAAGTACTTTAAAATAACGTACTGAGAAATGTTTGCTTGTGGAAAATATTGTGTAAAGAATTTTGTGAAACTGTGCAATAAATTGGAAAAAAGGTGTATTAACTTTATATATAATTGATAATTGCATGGATAAATTATATTATTTCCAGTGTTAACTTAAGAATTTTGAGATTTGCCATCAGTTGCCAAGAAATATCTCTAAAATATATGGTTTTCTGCTCTGCAATACTGTATTTGCACTTCTTATTACAATTAAGTTCCTACTTTCAACAATTTTCTCATAGCATTTTCGTCTAAATCTGTCCCTTTAGCTGGGGGACACTCAATAAAAATGAAATTCTGACTGGACGACTTTCATGTTACATAGTTTACAAAGACAATTATTTCTATCTATATTGTTTCTCTTACCAGTTTCAATTTCAAGAGAATGGGAGCTCAATCTAATTCTGCTTAACTGTTTCTCAGATTATCATTTGGAATCTTTTGGAAATATTCTTCAATACAAAATTAATTCAGTTTTGAATTTACAAAAATATGACAAATTAGGAGTGTTATAATATAAATTATATATGATATTCACACTGTGGTACCAATATCATCTTGCTTGTCTGTTGAAATATGACCTTAGCCGTTGAAATATAGAAATCTAAAATACTGAATGCAAACATAATTATTGAATGGAGGTGAAACCTTGTGGCAAAAGAAGAAATTGCTCATGATTATTGATTACACCTTTTGTTACAATGTTTAAGCTACAAATGCATTTTGAGGATTTCATGCAAGACAGTTGTAACTACATCTTGAACAAGATGTAGTTACAACCGTTTTGAATGAAGCTCTCAATTTGAATGTGGGAGTAGGTTTACTCTGGGCTTTATAAAGCAGATGATTGAAAATATATTTTCGGGTAAACAGTTAAGGACGAAAATGGGAAAATTTTAATTATGCATTTGTCGTAAAATTGTACTATTTTGTATTGTTAAAGTGCTATAAACTGGTTTTCCCTTGGTTCCTCACTGCTATGATTTGATCATTCAGAACTTTTTCAAAAAAATGTTTGAGATAAGAATAACAAATTACTTTTTATAAAGCCTAACTATTGATTCTTAAAGGTCTATCAATGAATCATATCTAACTTGGCATGATTGTTTTAGATTCATTAGCAAAGACTTCAACTCTAGTAATTGTTATTTATTGAGTCTCTGTATAGGGACCTTTAGATATGAAGGAAACTCCTCCTTTCCTAACTATATCTCTCTTGTAACTCCAAATAAAACTAAGATGTCTGTTTTCTAAATTAGAAATTGTGTGTTTTTGAGGATTATTTTGAGTACCCACAACATTGGTTTACATTTGGAATATGAATATTATATGGTGAAATATGTCCCTAATATTGGGAGCTCTTTGAATCATTCTGTTTTTTAATTCAGACAAAGGAAAGGGTATGATAACTATTGCCTTGTTGTAAAACTGTACAAATTGTTGGAAATAACTCGTTGTGACCTTTTTGTTAAATGGAGATGACTCAGTAAATGATGATAGTCAGTTTGAAATGATAAATGTTTGACATTTCGGGATGCTCAATGGATGCTTACTTACCATTTGGAATTATAAATGAAAGTTTGAGTGTTTTGTACTATAATCATGACCACTGTTGGTCGATTGGAGCAGCTTCAAACTGACCTTTGCAGGTAATGATTTTACATTGAATGAACCTATTGTAGATGTGTTGGGCCCCCTTTTCCCACATACAGACGCCTCTGCAGCAGACGACTTTTGAAAACGTGCATTGTCACAAAGAAGAAATTATGAACAATTTCTCCTTATGCCACAATGTTTTCAACTCTATTCAGTAATTAAAACTTCATTATATTTTGTATTGTTAATTCCCGTAAAACAAAATCAGCAGCTAACAACTTTGAAAACACGAAAAATATCTATAAATAGTGGTATATTAAATTACTGAAAAAAGTTTAAAGCATTGTGGCAGAAGGAGAAATTGCGGGCTTTTAGTAATCTCTCCTTTTGTCACAATGTTTACAAAAGTTGTTTGTTGTAAAGGTCTCAGAAAGCTACGCTATATATTTGCAAAGGAAAATATTGTGACATCTTAAAAATTGGAAGTATAATTTTGAAAAGGAAATAAAAACATAGTGGGCAAAGGAAACTGCTCATCATGAGTCACCAATTTCCTTTTCCCACGAGCCCCGGTAGCTCAGTCGGTAGCGACGAGGGCTGTCAATCCAGGGGTTGTGAGTTTGAATCCCGGCTCGGCCAACTTTCTTTCCGACGATTGACAACAGTCAATGCGACATGCGTCATTCGTCTTCCACCAATGGGCTAAGTCTATGTGGAAAAGCAGCCAGTTGCTTGGGAAGATTGTTGTGTGGAGTACTGGTATGAGAAAACCAGGAAATGCATGATTAGGTGAACTGGCCGCCGTGATATAACTGAGAAATTGTTGAAAACGGCGTTAAACCCCAATCAATCAATAAAACCTTTTCCCACAATGTTTCCAAAGTCTTCTTTTGCTGAGTAATATTATGTCGGCTGTGTCAGGGAAAGGTTATATATGAAATGAGAATAAAGAGTATGACATGAACACAAATATTAGGTACATTTTACATTTCAATGCTAAAAATACTTTACAATGTATACCTCCTGCACATTGAACGGTCACATGAGGCATGATGTAAGGTCAAATTAAATAGAAATATAGAGGGTCCTATGTAACTGTCAGGTGGGATTGACAAGAATGACTGCAGTATCAAATGTTTATATAAAATATATATTAAATTTGACCCCTGATCAGACAATGTTACTTATAACTCTTCATTTCCGACATTCAACAAATCTGAATTAAATGATTTTTATTTTTTTTTATTTTTTTTTTACAATTGTTTTCACATTTTCTTTTACAAATTGGAGTATAATCGTCTAAAAGAGTTAAAAACATTTTGGCAAAAGGAGAAATTACTCATTATGAGCCATTTTCTCCTTTTGACATAATGATTAAAAACTTCAACTGCTGCAGAGGGATCAGAAAGCGTCTGCATGTGGGAAAGGGTTTATTGTCTTCTTCACTTTGTATTGAGTAAGCCAAGGATGGGTTGTGGGGGAGAATGGGGGTAGGGATGGCCATAATAATATTCAGAATATGTGATTTTGGTTTAACCCTTTCCCACATGCGACAAATCTACCACAGACGACTTTGAAAGCATCTATAAACAAATATGGAAACCCTCTATGAATTTTAGAGTTGAAAGCATTGTGGAAAAATAAAAATTACTATTTTATTTCAAATGTTGTCTGCTGCCGAGGTGGCTATGGTTAAGATATCTAAGTCTTAGATTCTTCCATATTGGAGACTTCAGAAGGAAAGATTGAAATGACGGAGATAATTTATGTTATTATGAGCCCATATATAAATGCTTCCTGACACCTCTGCTCGAAACAAGTAATTTCTCCATTTGCCATCATGTTTTAACTTTATTGGATAATTGTTCTTTCATTTGATAATTATTCATTCGTTTAAAGAGAATTTCAATATTTTAGCTCACCTGAGTTAATTATTGTGATCACATGTTGTCTGACGTCCGTCTGTCGTGCCTTGTTAACGCTACTGGCTATATTTTGCATCCGATCTTCATGAAAGTTTATCAGAACATCCATCTCCAACAAATCTCGAACAAGTTCGATACTTGGCCATATGAGGTCCAAAACTAGGTCACTAGGTCAAATTGAAGGAAAATCTTGTTAACACTCTGGAGGCTGCATTTTAAACTCACCAGAGAGCACAAAGTGCTGAAGCTGAGTTTTTGTGATTGCCTTTTGTCCGTCGTTTGTCCGTCGTCTTTTTTCTCGTTAACACTCTTGAGGCCACTATTCTTCATGAAACTTATTCAGTTTGTATATCTTGCTGATTTGTTAACACTATAGAGACTGCACTTTTGACTTGAGCAGCTTTAAACTTTAATGTCAGAAAGTTTGTCTTGATGATATCTAGGCCAAGTTTGAATATTGGTCATGTGGGGTCAAAGACTAGGGCACTAGGCCAAATTGAAGGAAAATCTGGTTAACTCTCTGGAAGCCGCATTTTTGGCTTGAGCATGTTAAAACTTTGTCGGAAAGTTTTTCTTGATTATATCTAATCCAAGTTCGAATATGGGTCATGTTGAGTAAAAAACGAGGTCATTAGGCCAAATTGAAGGAAAATCTTGTTAACACTCTGGAAGCTGTGTCTGTAACTTGAGCAGAATGTTTGTCTTGAATGACATCTAGGCTAAGCTCAAATATGGTCACTAGGCCAGTTTGTAGAAAACTCTTGTTAAAATTCTTTTTTTGCCACAATATTTTCAACAGCTCACTGCTGCAGAGAAGTGAAAATGCGCTTCTATCAGCAATAGGTATTAACCCTTTCCCTCATATAGATGCTTTCTGACGCCTCTGCAGCAGAGGGCTTTTTGAAAACATAGTGACAAAAGAAGAAATTGCTCAAACCGAGCAAGTCATACTGGTTATCCATTCAATTATAGAGATTTTCTATTTTCTTCTGCTGTAGAATTGTCATATGAGGGAAAGGGTTAGACACTACAGTTAATTGAATTGAGTCTAAATAAAGAAGGTATTTTCTGCTAGAATAAACTAAATTGATTAACCCTTTCCCTCATATAGACACTTTCTGACGCCTCTGCAGCAGAGGGCTTTTTGAAAACATAGTGACAAAAGAAGAAATTGCTCAAACCGAGCAAGTCATACTGGTTATCCATTCAATTATAGAGATTTTCTATTTTCTTCTGCTGTAGAATTGTCATATGAGGGAAAGGGTTAGACACTACAGTTAATTGAATTGAGTCTAAATAAAGAAGGTATTTTCTGCTAGAATAAACTAAATTGATTAACCCTTTCCCTCATATAGACACTTTCTGACGCCTCTGCAGCAGACAGCGTTTTGAAAACATAGTGACAAAAGAAGAAATTGCACAGAACGTGCAATTTCTCCTTTTGCCACAATGTTTTCCACTTTTAGTCATAGGTTATCCATTGAATTATAAAGATTTTCTATTTTTTTACAAAATATGTTCAAAGACGTCTGCTGCAAAATTTTGGTATGAGGGAAAGGGTTAATAGGAACCCTTTCCCATTGATACAGACAACAATTTGATGTCTCAATATGAAGCAGACACGTCTTTCTCAAGATGAGCAATTCCTTCTTTTCCCATGATGTTTTATGCCAAAACATAACTTCCAGTAGTCAAGATGTTTCAACTTTTCTTTATGATGAGTTTTAAAAATCATAATGTAAGGTAAATGGTTGAAATAAGAAAGAACTGTAAAGGGATTAGTCTTATATCTTAATTATAAAGTACTTGTTGTAAATGGATTAACAGCTATAGTCTAATAAGATTTACAGGTAAGCATCAAACTTTACTATTGTTTTATATGAACAATGTTTGTGGAATTTGACCAGGTGTAAACAGGTATTTATTTGATGGTGGGCAGCTATCAAACAATGTCAAACAAGATCTTCAGGCTTGTGTACAAATTAGATCAAGTTATTGTTACAACTCTTTCCAGTATCTGCAGTAGATGACTTTTGAAAACATTGTGGTAAAAAGAGAATATTTTCATAATGAACTATGTCTCATCTTGCCACGGTGTGTTTTCAACTGTTATCAAATAAAGATACTTTCATTTATAGAGAGATTCAATATTTATGTTTATTTTTCTGCTGCAATTTATTAGGTTTGAATAATGTCTGTATCAGGGAAAGGGCTCATATTCAGTCTAATGGGAATATTAGATGCTCATATTCAGTTTTGAAATCAATGAGTGTAGCCTCCATGTAGTTTTAACCTTTATCCACATATTTCTTTTAGAAATCTGCAGCAGACATTTAGTTAAATATATGGAAACTTTCTATTAATCAAAGAACAAATATTGAATCAGTTGAAATCATTGGGGCAAAAGGGGGAATTATTCTGTACAAGCAATTTCTCTTATTGCCGCAATGTTTTCAAAATGGGATAATTAGTACTGCAGAAGTCTCAAAAAGCATCTGTATGTGGAAAGGGTTAATGTATTATTTTCAGAAGTATTTTTAGTGTGGGACTATACTGACGTGACACACTGGATTCTATCCTTGCTGGACAAACAGATTTTACCATCTCCGTTATTTTTATATTTTTTATTACAAAACGGATTGAGTCTCAAAAATTGGTCAACTAAATGGGTTCCTGATATTCATGTTTCTATTATGCAATTTTATCCTTTTTAACCTTCTAAAATAAGACTTTATTAACATTTGTACATAAGTTTCTTATAAAAAAAAATTAAATTGAAATATACTCACTGTTTTATTCCACTTTGTAATTTGTATTACAAAACGGGCTGCTTAGCCGTAGATAAGATATGTGTCCTTGTCTTAAACAATTACATTAATCCTGAAAGATTA
>JASEVX010000002.1:146691955-146726955 GCA_031761405.1 Serripes groenlandicus
ATGGCAATATTTAGGCTGATCACATTCTGTATTTATTGTAAATATCACATACAACCATAAAAACTTCAACCTGTTCTCACATTCTGATGCATATGATATGCAGTTTTTCTATATTGTTTATACCCATCAGATCTAATGGCACAAATCTCAGTACTCTCATAATCAAATCCTATATTGTTTATACCCATCAGATCTTGTCACAAATCTCAGTACTCTCATAATTAAATCCTATATTGTTTATACCTGTCAGATCTTGTCCCAAATCTCAGTTCTCTAATAATATAATCCTATACTGTTTATACCCATCAGATCTTGTCACAAATCATAGTACTCTCATAATCTAATCCTATACTGTTTATACCTATCAGATCTGGTCTCAAATCATAGTTACTATACTCTCATAATATAATCCTATACTGTTTATACCCATCTTATCTTGTCACAAATCTCAGTGCTCTCATAATCTAATCCTATATTGTTTATACCCTTCAGATCTTGTCACAAATCTCAGTACTCTCTAATCCTATATTGTTTATACCCATCAGATCTTGTCATAAATCTCAGTACTCTCATAATCAAATCCTATATTGTTTATACCCATCATATCTTGTCACAAATCTCAGTACTCTCATAATCAAATCATATTATTTATACCCTTCAGATCTTGTCATAAATCTGAGTACTCTCATATTCAAATCCCATATTGCTTACACCTGTCAGATTCAAATCCTATACTGTTGATACCCATAGATCTTCTTATTTGGAATGAATAACAATGTTAGCACCACCTTTAATGCTTCCTTTCCCACATACATCAAATCTAAAGCAGATGACTTTGAAAACATCTAGGTATGATTAGTTAACAAAGTTTATAAAGTATTGCATGTTGGGACTATTTTCTGACAACGAAAGACCTATTTTCTTTTTATGTTTCGTTATGTGATAAAAAGAATCTGACATTCGTTGTCATTTCATAAAGTTTTATTAAACTCGTATGAAAAATATGTAAACGATAGTATAATTGAATACAGTTAAAAACATTGTGGCATTAATATGAGAAATTGCTATTGATGAGCAATTTCTCCTTTTGCCTGAATGTTTCAAAATTCATTTGTCTACATCTGCATGTGGGAAATGGTTAAAATTAATTAAGTATAATAATTAAGTTAGTAATTTGTTTATTATTATGACACGTGTTAACAATTTATAATATACATTCATAATTTATCAATAATTATTTGTTATAGTACACCCGGCCCCCATGGGTCTATAAGTCACCAAAGAATATACGTTGCATTATATGTATCATACAAATATACATGAATAATATACAAAATATCGTGATCGGACATTCAATTAGCTGAAAAAAAAAAATCAAAATTAATAATATGTAAAGTGTTTTACCTAAATTAACAGTTGGATATTAACCTGTTATATGTTATGCTACTGTTAAAACTCTTCAAATGTTTAGACTTACGAAAAGAAAAAAGTTCAAATAAGATTATTGCCTATTTTGCTACCAAATTGTTTAATCCTTTTTCTCATATAGACACTTTCTGACGTCTCAGCATTTTTTTTGAAAACATGTCGACAAAAAAAGAAATTGCTAAAAAAAACGAGCAATTTCTTCTTTTGTCACCATGTTTTCAACTTGATTCAATGATCATACTTTCATTGAAATGGAGTTTCCAAATACATTTTGGTATGTTTTCAAAGTCGTCTGCTGCAGAGTTTTTGTATGTGGTAAAGGTTAAATGGTACCTTAGGGAAGGAAAGTAATTGATATCAATGGGAGATTTAATTAAGCAAAAACAATAGAATTTGTACTAACCATAAATACCCAATATCCTATTTTAAGATTTTAATATATCTTGGAATAAATGTAACAATTTTTAAACAAAATTTGAAGTATGATGTTCTAATTGATTTATATTTTTGCTCAAAGTGGAAAACATTTTGGGAAGATGAGTTAACTCTGCTCATCATTAGCAATAATGGTTTATTTCCCCCAGTGTATATGAATATTGTTGGTGATTAGAGAAGGGGGTAGAAATAAAGATTACAGGCAGTTTGTCTTTCATATTGGCCTGGATTACTGACCCCTACCTTCTTTTTATCACTGCATGAACTTGGTTTTACAATTTAGTGCAATGATTTTTGGCAAGTACTTTAAAATAACGTACTGAGAAATGTTTGCTTGTGGAAAATATTGTGTAAAGAATTTTGTGAAACTGTGCAATAAATTGGAAAAAAGGTGTATTAACTTTATATATAATTGATAATTGCATGGATAAATTATATTATTTCCAGTGTTAACTTAAGAATTTTGAGATTTGCCATCAGTTGCCAAGAAATATCTCTAAAATATATGGTTTTCTGCTCTGCAATACTGTATTTGCACTTCTTATTACAATTAAGTTCCTACTTTCAACAATTTTCTCATAGCATTTTCGTCTAAATCTGTCCCTTTAGCTGGGGGACACTCAATAAAAATGAAATTCTGACTGGACGACTTTCATGTTACATAGTTTACAAAGACAATTATTTCTATCTATATTGTTTCTCTTACCAGTTTCAATTTCAAGAGAATGGGAGCTCAATCTAATTCTGCTTAACTGTTTCTCAGATTATCATTTGGAATCTTTTGGAAATATTCTTCAATACAAAATTAATTCAGTTTTGAATTTACAAAAATATGACAAATTAGGAGTGTTATAATATAAATTATATATGATATTCACACTGTGGTACCAATATCATCTTGCTTGTCTGTTGAAATATGACCTTAGCCGTTGAAATATAGAAATCTAAAATACTGAATGCAAACATAATTATTGAATGGAGGTGAAACCTTGTGGCAAAAGAAGAAATTGCTCATGATTATTGATTACACCTTTTGTTACAATGTTTAAGCTACAAATGCATTTTGAGGATTTCATGCAAGACAGTTGTAACTACATCTTGAACAAGATGTAGTTACAACCGTTTTGAATGAAGCTCTCAATTTGAATGTGGGAGTAGGTTTACTCTGGGCTTTATAAAGCAGATGATTGAAAATATATTTTCGGGTAAACAGTTAAGGACGAAAATGGGAAAATTTTAATTATGCATTTGTCGTAAAATTGTACTATTTTGTATTGTTAAAGTGCTATAAACTGGTTTTCCCTTGGTTCCTCACTGCTATGATTTGATCATTCAGAACTTTTTCAAAAAAATGTTTGAGATAAGAATAACAAATTACTTTTTATAAAGCCTAACTATTGATTCTTAAAGGTCTATCAATGAATCATATCTAACTTGGCATGATTGTTTTAGATTCATTAGCAAAGACTTCAACTCTAGTAATTGTTATTTATTGAGTCTCTGTATAGGGACCTTTAGATATGAAGGAAACTCCTCCTTTCCTAACTATATCTCTCTTGTAACTCCAAATAAAACTAAGATGTCTGTTTTCTAAATTAGAAATTGTGTGTTTTTGAGGATTATTTTGAGTACCCACAACATTGGTTTACATTTGGAATATGAATATTATATGGTGAAATATGTCCCTAATATTGGGAGCTCTTTGAATCATTCTGTTTTTTAATTCAGACAAAGGAAAGGGTATGATAACTATTGCCTTGTTGTAAAACTGTACAAATTGTTGGAAATAACTCGTTGTGACCTTTTTGTTAAATGGAGATGACTCAGTAAATGATGATAGTCAGTTTGAAATGATAAATGTTTGACATTTCGGGATGCTCAATGGATGCTTACTTACCATTTGGAATTATAAATGAAAGTTTGAGTGTTTTGTACTATAATCATGACCACTGTTGGTCGATTGGAGCAGCTTCAAACTGACCTTTGCAGGTAATGATTTTACATTGAATGAACCTATTGTAGATGTGTTGGGCCCCCTTTTCCCACATACAGACGCCTCTGCAGCAGACGACTTTTGAAAACGTGCATTGTCACAAAGAAGAAATTATGAACAATTTCTCCTTATGCCACAATGTTTTCAACTCTATTCAGTAATTAAAACTTCATTATATTTTGTATTGTTAATTCCCGTAAAACAAAATCAGCAGCTAACAACTTTGAAAACACGAAAAATATCTATAAATAGTGGTATATTAAATTACTGAAAAAAGTTTAAAGCATTGTGGCAGAAGGAGAAATTGCGGGCTTTTAGTAATCTCTCCTTTTGTCACAATGTTTACAAAAGTTGTTTGTTGTAAAGGTCTCAGAAAGCTACGCTATATATTTGCAAAGGAAAATATTGTGACATCTTAAAAATTGGAAGTATAATTTTGAAAAGGAAATAAAAACATAGTGGGCAAAGGAAACTGCTCATCATGAGTCACCAATTTCCTTTTCCCACGAGCCCCGGTAGCTCAGTCGGTAGCGACGAGGGCTGTCAATCCAGGGGTTGTGAGTTTGAATCCCGGCTCGGCCAACTTTCTTTCCGACGATTGACAACAGTCAATGCGACATGCGTCATTCGTCTTCCACCAATGGGCTAAGTCTATGTGGAAAAGCAGCCAGTTGCTTGGGAAGATTGTTGTGTGGAGTACTGGTATGAGAAAACCAGGAAATGCATGATTAGGTGAACTGGCCGCCGTGATATAACTGAGAAATTGTTGAAAACGGCGTTAAACCCCAATCAATCAATAAAACCTTTTCCCACAATGTTTCCAAAGTCTTCTTTTGCTGAGTAATATTATGTCGGCTGTGTCAGGGAAAGGTTATATATGAAATGAGAATAAAGAGTATGACATGAACACAAATATTAGGTACATTTTACATTTCAATGCTAAAAATACTTTACAATGTATACCTCCTGCACATTGAACGGTCACATGAGGCATGATGTAAGGTCAAATTAAATAGAAATATAGAGGGTCCTATGTAACTGTCAGGTGGGATTGACAAGAATGACTGCAGTATCAAATGTTTATATAAAATATATATTAAATTTGACCCCTGATCAGACAATGTTACTTATAACTCTTCATTTCCGACATTCAACAAATCTGAATTAAATGATTTTTATTTTTTTTTATTTTTTTTTTACAATTGTTTTCACATTTTCTTTTACAAATTGGAGTATAATCGTCTAAAAGAGTTAAAAACATTTTGGCAAAAGGAGAAATTACTCATTATGAGCCATTTTCTCCTTTTGACATAATGATTAAAAACTTCAACTGCTGCAGAGGGATCAGAAAGCGTCTGCATGTGGGAAAGGGTTTATTGTCTTCTTCACTTTGTATTGAGTAAGCCAAGGATGGGTTGTGGGGGAGAATGGGGGTAGGGATGGCCATAATAATATTCAGAATATGTGATTTTGGTTTAACCCTTTCCCACATGCGACAAATCTACCACAGACGACTTTGAAAGCATCTATAAACAAATATGGAAACCCTCTATGAATTTTAGAGTTGAAAGCATTGTGGAAAAATAAAAATTACTATTTTATTTCAAATGTTGTCTGCTGCCGAGGTGGCTATGGTTAAGATATCTAAGTCTTAGATTCTTCCATATTGGAGACTTCAGAAGGAAAGATTGAAATGACGGAGATAATTTATGTTATTATGAGCCCATATATAAATGCTTCCTGACACCTCTGCTCGAAACAAGTAATTTCTCCATTTGCCATCATGTTTTAACTTTATTGGATAATTGTTCTTTCATTTGATAATTATTCATTCGTTTAAAGAGAATTTCAATATTTTAGCTCACCTGAGTTAATTATTGTGATCACATGTTGTCTGACGTCCGTCTGTCGTGCCTTGTTAACGCTACTGGCTATATTTTGCATCCGATCTTCATGAAAGTTTATCAGAACATCCATCTCCAACAAATCTCGAACAAGTTCGATACTTGGCCATATGAGGTCCAAAACTAGGTCACTAGGTCAAATTGAAGGAAAATCTTGTTAACACTCTGGAGGCTGCATTTTAAACTCACCAGAGAGCACAAAGTGCTGAAGCTGAGTTTTTGTGATTGCCTTTTGTCCGTCGTTTGTCCGTCGTCTTTTTTCTCGTTAACACTCTTGAGGCCACTATTCTTCATGAAACTTATTCAGTTTGTATATCTTGCTGATTTGTTAACACTATAGAGACTGCACTTTTGACTTGAGCAGCTTTAAACTTTAATGTCAGAAAGTTTGTCTTGATGATATCTAGGCCAAGTTTGAATATTGGTCATGTGGGGTCAAAGACTAGGGCACTAGGCCAAATTGAAGGAAAATCTGGTTAACTCTCTGGAAGCCGCATTTTTGGCTTGAGCATGTTAAAACTTTGTCGGAAAGTTTTTCTTGATTATATCTAATCCAAGTTCGAATATGGGTCATGTTGAGTAAAAAACGAGGTCATTAGGCCAAATTGAAGGAAAATCTTGTTAACACTCTGGAAGCTGTGTCTGTAACTTGAGCAGAATGTTTGTCTTGAATGACATCTAGGCTAAGCTCAAATATGGTCACTAGGCCAGTTTGTAGAAAACTCTTGTTAAAATTCTTTTTTTGCCACAATATTTTCAACAGCTCACTGCTGCAGAGAAGTGAAAATGCGCTTCTATCAGCAATAGGTATTAACCCTTTCCCTCATATAG
The DNA here is from genome assembly GCA_031761405.1 of Serripes groenlandicus. Taxonomy (NCBI): domain Eukaryota; kingdom Metazoa; phylum Mollusca; class Bivalvia; order Cardiida; family Cardiidae; genus Serripes; species Serripes groenlandicus. Next base: position 146,698,547 of record JASEVX010000002.1, read on the forward strand.
ATGCTTTCTGACGCCTCTGCAGCAGAGGGCTTTTTGAAAACATAGTGACAAAAGAAGAAATTGCTCAAACCGAGCAAGTCATACTGGTTATCCATTCAATTATAGAGATTTTCTATTTTCTTCTGCTGTAGAATTGTCATATGAGGGAAAGGGTTAGACACTACAGTTAATTGAATTGAGTCTAAATAAAGAAGGTATTTTCTGCTAGAATAAACTAAATTGATTAACCCTTTCCCTCATATAGACACTTTCTGACGCCTCTGCAGCAGAGGGCTTTTTGAAAACATAGTGACAAAAGAAGAAATTGCTCAAACCGAGCAAGTCATACTGGTTATCCATTCAATTATAGAGATTTTCTATTTTCTTCTGCTGTAGAATTGTCATATGAGGGAAAGGGTTAGACACTACAGTTAATTGAATTGAGTCTAAATAAAGAAGGTATTTTCTGCTAGAATAAACTAAATTGATTAACCCTTTCCCTCATATAGACACTTTCTGACGCCTCTGCAGCAGACAGCGTTTTGAAAACATAGTGACAAAAGAAGAAATTGCACAGAACGTGCAATTTCTCCTTTTGCCACAATGTTTTCCACTTTTAGTCATAGGTTATCCATTGAATTATAAAGATTTTCTATTTTTTTACAAAATATGTTCAAAGACGTCTGCTGCAAAATTTTGGTATGAGGGAAAGGGTTAATAGGAACCCTTTCCCATTGATACAGACAACAATTTGATGTCTCAATATGAAGCAGACACGTCTTTCTCAAGATGAGCAATTCCTTCTTTTCCCATGATGTTTTATGCCAAAACATAACTTCCAGTAGTCAAGATGTTTCAACTTTTCTTTATGATGAGTTTTAAAAATCATAATGTAAGGTAAATGGTTGAAATAAGAAAGAACTGTAAAGGGATTAGTCTTATATCTTAATTATAAAGTACTTGTTGTAAATGGATTAACAGCTATAGTCTAATAAGATTTACAGGTAAGCATCAAACTTTACTATTGTTTTATATGAACAATGTTTGTGGAATTTGACCAGGTGTAAACAGGTATTTATTTGATGGTGGGCAGCTATCAAACAATGTCAAACAAGATCTTCAGGCTTGTGTACAAATTAGATCAAGTTATTGTTACAACTCTTTCCAGTATCTGCAGTAGATGACTTTTGAAAACATTGTGGTAAAAAGAGAATATTTTCATAATGAACTATGTCTCATCTTGCCACGGTGTGTTTTCAACTGTTATCAAATAAAGATACTTTCATTTATAGAGAGATTCAATATTTATGTTTATTTTTCTGCTGCAATTTATTAGGTTTGAATAATGTCTGTATCAGGGAAAGGGCTCATATTCAGTCTAATGGGAATATTAGATGCTCATATTCAGTTTTGAAATCAATGAGTGTAGCCTCCATGTAGTTTTAACCTTTATCCACATATTTCTTTTAGAAATCTGCAGCAGACATTTAGTTAAATATATGGAAACTTTCTATTAATCAAAGAACAAATATTGAATCAGTTGAAATCATTGGGGCAAAAGGGGGAATTATTCTGTACAAGCAATTTCTCTTATTGCCGCAATGTTTTCAAAATGGGATAATTAGTACTGCAGAAGTCTCAAAAAGCATCTGTATGTGGAAAGGGTTAATGTATTATTTTCAGAAGTATTTTTAGTGTGGGACTATACTGACGTGACACACTGGATTCTATCCTTGCTGGACAAACAGATTTTACCATCTCCGTTATTTTTATATTTTTTATTACAAAACGGATTGAGTCTCAAAAATTGGTCAACTAAATGGGTTCCTGATATTCATGTTTCTATTATGCAATTTTATCCTTTTTAACCTTCTAAAATAAGACTTTATTAACATTTGTACATAAGTTTCTTATAAAAAAAAATTAAATTGAAATATACTCACTGTTTTATTCCACTTTGTAATTTGTATTACAAAACGGGCTGCTTAGCCGTAGATAAGATATGTGTCCTTGTCTTAAACAATTACATTAATCCTGAAAGATTAGTTAGTCATGAATTAACTATTGCTTTAAAAACTATTTGATAGGTTTCTGTTTGACTGATATGTCTTCTGCTTTAAACATTATCCACATACAGAGTCTTTCTGATGCCTTTTTAGCAGACGCCTTTTGAAAACATTGTAGCAATAGAAGACATTGCCATAATGAGAAACATCTCTTTTTTTTGTCAAAAATACGTTACCAGTCATTTAATACCTAATAATTATAATCTCAATACTGATTAATTCCATCTAGAAATAATCCATGTAGCTCCCATGATGTACAATACTTACGGGCGCCGTGTTCCTTTTTACTGGGGATAACAACCCAGGGCATTTCTGCTAGCTCCAACTAAATTCTCTGCCTCCGTTGCCAACAAAACTGTCGAGACCGTTCTGGTGGATCTCTTTGCCACCAGAGTTAACCATCGGGTTCCACTCTATGTGTTCCCGATGTACGATCCCGCAGCGTGGGCAGTGGACGCACTGACCCTCAATTGGAACCTATTGTTCGGGTATGCTTATCCCCAGTTCATTCTGGTTCCAATTGTCCTACAGAAGATCCTCACTCACTCACTCACACACTATCATCTCAGCAGTACAGGATACTGCTAATAGCGCCGTTTTGGCCCCAGAGGTCATTGTTCAACAACCTTCTTGCCTGCCTATCGGCCCATCCTCTACGTCTTCCTCTTCGGGAAGACATACTGTTTCAGCAACCGGTTCGGCGCCTACATCCCAACCCGGCTATGGTGCACCTTCATTCCTGGATGTTATCCAGCGTTCAGTCCGAGAGATAAATTTTTCTGAGAGGGTTGCCTCTCGCCTCGCCGAATCCAGACGGCGGTCCAGTAGAATCGTCTATGATTCAAAGTGGACAGTTTATTTGGATTGGTGTTATGCAAGGTCGGTTAATCCAGAGTATCCCTCTGACTATTCTAGCTGACATCTTCCTTTTTCTTTTCAAAGAAAAATACCTTGCATCCAGTACAATTAAAGGGTATTATTCAATGCTCTCAAATACGCTTAAGTTCAAAGAGGGAGAGAGTATTGATTCTAATCCATTCCTCTCTGAGCTTATGCGCTCCTTTGAATTAGAGAAACCATTTTTAGGAGTTTAACTCCAAATGGGGATCTTTCGTGTGTATTGTGGTCTATTACAAAGTCCCCATACAAACCACTGGTTTCGCTTTTCTGCAGTTTTTCTGCTAGCCTTCGTAGATGCAAGCTTCATGCCCTCTCGGTAGAGACGGATTTTCTCAGATTTAATCAATCTGATAGGTCAGTTACCCAGCTTTGTCAACCTGGTTTCTTAGCTGAGAACCTGTTGCCTTCTATTCTCCCTAAGCCTTTCACAGTTCCCAGCCTGTCTGTGAACTGTGGCCCCTCAGACTTAGACATGGTTCTGTGCCATGTCAGGGCTCTTAAGTTTTACCTTAAGAGAGTTGAGGGTTCTAGGGGCCGCAGATAGTGGTTGTTTGGGGAAAAGGATATCTCAGCGGCAACTATTTCCTGCTGGATAACTTCTGTTATTAAGTTAGCCTGTACAGATCTTGCTGATTGTGATCTTTCTTTCTTGCATATTCATCCGCATGAGATTAGAGCCCTGTCTACAAACTGGGCCTTTTCTAATAATGCCCCACTAGAGGACATACTTAGCGCAGCGATGTGGAAGTCCCAGTCGACTTTCTCATCCTTTTATCTACATACTTTGTCATCACAATCAAGTAAAACATATTTTTTATTAGAAAATACTTACCAGTCATTTCACATAATCGCCCAGCCAGCGTCGTCACTGAACACTTAACTGTGGAAATTAAAAGTTACATGTGCGCAAGGGCGCCCGTGCATATTGCACATCGTGGGAACTATGCAGATTCTTTCTGGAAGAAATTAATCTTTAGTTTTCAACTGGAATCAATGTTTGAATTTGCATTTATAGAGATTTTACTAATTTGTTCCTATATGTTAATTGTAAATGCCTTCTGCTGCAGATTTGTTATATGTGGTTAAGGGTTAAAAAGTATTGATATGGGGGTAAATCTTTTGTATTTGGAAAACTTAAGTTTATATTTGATACAAAGTTATAAATGTCATAGGCAAAGGACAAATTGCTCCTTTTGATATTCTTTTTGTCATCTTAATTTGTTTGAAGAAAAGATGGTAAAAACAGATTAAAGCCTGTTGCTTTCATATTGTGGGGGCCTTGAAGATGACCTCAGTACAAGATCGTGACATATCATTTCAATGATTGTGCAGATAAAGTTCTGTAAAGCGATACTTCATGTTGTGAGTGTCTTTTATCTTCGCCCATGACTGTAGAACAATAACTTCAATTATAGGAAATTGAACTCTTAATTAACAATTTACCTGGGCCAAGGAGTGTTTAAGTTTAACCCTTTTCTACGTTCAATAAATCTGCACCAGAAGTTTGAAAACATATTGGCAAAAACATGAAAAATCTTTGTTAATAAATGTATTTTAATTGAAGTCATCTGCTGCAGATGTGTCAAAATGTGTCTGTTTATGAAGGAAAGGGTTAATGTTTTGTTAAATACACAAAGTGCTCAACGTGAGTTAATGTGATTGCCCTATGTCAGTCATGCTGTGTGCGTCATGCATCCGTCAACATCTTCTCCTCAGTAACCAGTGGGTCAATTTAGATGAAACTTCACAGCTGCAGCATCCTCTCAATGTACTCTCGAGAATTTTTTCAAATTTGTTGGATCCATGCCGAATTCTGCCTTATATGGTTATATTGAAAACTTTAAAAATCCTCTTCTCCAAATATATTTGGCCAATATTCAAATAATTTTGCTGAAATGTTCCTTTGATGACCCTCTACAAGACCCTCTACAAGATTACTTTTAGGCATATTTCAGGTGAGCGATTCAGGGTCAATTCATGGCCCTCTTGTTAAAGTTTTTAGTATGACCCGACTGGGGATGGAACCCACAACATCCTGCACCATGAGGCGGACGCTCTAACACTACACCACGAGGCTGTGACCTATAACTGAAGTATGATTATTGAATTAAGCTGAAAATATTGTGACAAAAGGAGAAATTGCTCATTATGAGCAATTTCTCCTTTTGTCACAATGTTTTCAAAAGTCGTCTGCTGCAGAGGCACCTGTATGTGGAAAAAAGGTGACTTAGCATCATAATTATTTTGATGCATTTGTAGCCAAAAATATAGATAATTTATGCACATGATAATGTTTAACTCATACGACTATTCTGCAGCAGACGACTTTGAACATATTTTGTCAAAAAATAGGAAATCTCTATAAATTGAATGGATAACCTATGACTAAAAGTGGAAAACATTGTGGCAAAAGGAGAAATTGCTTGTATTGAGCAATTTCTTCTTTTGTCACTATGTTTTCAAAAAACTGTCTACTGCAGAGGCGTCAGAAAGCATCATAACCAACTGGTGGAATAAGAATGAGGTGTAAGGAGTGTATTTATGACATTGATACGCTATAGTAAAGGTTTATCCCTTCCCATAATATGACATAGTGACAAAATGCAGCAGTTGACTTCTAGGCTAGAATTTGAAAAAAATTGTCTGATGCGGATGTGTCAAGATGTTTTTGCATGTGAGAAAGGGTTAATCCCTTTCCTCTTACAGACCCTTTCTGATGCTTGTGCAGCAGACGACTTCTGAAAACATTGTTTCAAAAGAAGAAATTGTTCATAATGAGCAATTTCTCCATTTATGACAATGTTTTCAACTCTCTCTAATAATTTTCTTTTTCCTTTATTGAAGTTTTCAATATATATTTGACGGTATGTTTTCAAAGTCTTTTGTACCTGTGAAAGGGTTAAATGATCCGGGGCCTCTAATTATCATTTAAAAAGACCCGGATTATTTTAAATAACCATGCATTACACTCAGACCATTATACGGCATAATTTTATGCCTTGTAGGCTATGATCATTCAATTCATTTATGATAATTTTTGTGACTGATTGAAGTGAATTAATGAGGGATATAACATTAAATGGACAAATACAAACTTTTTAACATAATTATTACGGATAACATAAAATAGTTGCGCTTTTATCAAATGATAGTGTGTATTTAAAACAGTTTTGCATTAGCTCTTAATGTAGCTGGTTGTAGCCATCATTGTCTTTTAGTACAGCTTCAACTTCAAAAAAACAATGTAGAAAATGGAGAAATTGCAATTTCTCCTTGCCCTGCAATGTTTTCAGATACTGCATGAAGATAGTTATAGTTTTCCAGGTATAACATGATTTTCCTATGATGTTTTGATAGCGGACATCATTATTAAGATATTGTATATCTGTAAGGCAAGCAGATCAATTATTTTTAGCTCACCTGAGCACGACGTGCTCAAGGTGAGTTGTTGTGATTACCTTTTTTCCGTTTTCTGTTGACATCAACAATTTACTTGTTAAAACTTTAGAGGCCACTGTTTGAATCCAATCTTCATGAATCTTATTTAGTTTGTTTAACATGATGATATCTAGGTCAATTTCAAATATGGAACATTTTGGGTCAAAAACTAGGTCACAAGGCCAAACTGAAAAGAAATCTTGTTAACATTCTGGGTGGTCACAATTCTAACCTGAGCATGTTGAAACTTTGTCAGAATGCTTGTCTTGATGATATCTATGCATGGTTGAAAATGGGTCATGTCAGGTCAAAAACTAGGTCACTAGGCTTAATTGAAGAAAACTATTGTTAACACTCTGGAAGCCACATTTTTAACTTGAGAATGTTGAAATTTTGTTTTGACTCGGGTGAGCGCTACAGGGCCACCATGGCCACCATGGCCCTCTTGGTTGATAGATTTATGCAAAATGATTGTCACTAGAGCTTAAAACAAGATTGCAGAATAACTATTTTGCAGAAAGCTTGCTTTAAACATTTGTGAAATGAATAAGATCAAATAATAAACAGTTTTAATGACTATATGAAAATGATTTAGGATGGACTAGAGCGTGAAAATGTTGATAACACCAACAGAGAGATGGAGGGGCCTTTACAGGTTATTATCATCATTATCATTTTAAAAAGCAGTAGTAGTAATAGTAAAATATTTATTAAGAAGGATTTATTGTCTTATTGACTTATTGACTTTGTTTCAAAACAGACATTAACCTAATTTTCCCTCATATAGACGCTTTCTGATGCCTCTGCAGCAGACAGCTTTTTGAAAACATAGTGACAAAAGAAGAAATTTATCAAAACGATAAATTTCTCCTTTTGCCACAATATTTTCCACTTTTAGTTGTAGGTTATCCATTCAAATATAGAGATTTTCTATTTTTTGACAAAATATGTTCAAAGTCGTCTGCTGCAGAATTGTCGTATGAGGGAAAGGGTTTAGATGGATTTATTGTCTTATTGACTTTGTTGCAAAACAGACATTAAGCTTATTGATATGTATACGATATACCCTTGTTCACCATACAAGGGCATTTTAACGCCACTGTAATACACCATTTTTGAAAACATTTTTGTGAAAGAAGACATTGTTCATGTCTATAGTGAGCTATATCTCCTTTTAACTTAATGTTTTCAACACTTCTACTCAATAGTTAAATTAATTATCTTATATAATATATTCTATATTTTTGCTTAGATGTTTTCAAAGTGGCCTACTGTAGAATTGTCGTATGTGGGAATGGGTACAAAAATGTAGTTATAGTCCTTTTTTAGCTTAAGTCTGGTTTTCGAAGAAAAAAGGTTAGGGTATTGTGATACATCATTGTCGTCTGCGTTGCATCACAAAACTTTTAACCTTACCACATAACTCAAATCCGTTCATCATTTTCAAATGAAACTTGGTACACATGCTCCTCAACTATTTTTAGCTCACCTGTCACTACTATGTGACAGGTGAGCTTTTGTGATCGCCCTTCGCCGTCTGTCTGTCCGTTGTCTGTCAACAATTTCTTCATTTATTATATGATGTTTACCAAACTTATTCAGTAGCTAGATATCCATGAGAGCTTGGTTCCTTTTGAAAACCTTTGAAATTGGCCAAATTGTTATAATTGACTTTGTAAACACGATAAAAACTTCATTTATTTGTCACATGTCCTTTACATTGGCAATATTGACACATTGTTGGATGATGCAGATATTGATAACAGACATTCTACCTTTACATTTCGCTCCTGGAGAAGGTCAACGACCTCTCAGTATTTTTCAAGATAAGGATTCAGAATGTTCCTTAAGTAACCCACTATCCGATTCCTTCAAACCATATTGATTGGTCGAAAACTATGGGTAAAGTGGGAAAAAACAAAATCAGGTGAGCGATCCAGGGCCATCATGGCCCTCTTGTTATGATAATACCATCATGTATAGACAATTCTTATCTTTTGCTCAAATGATTTAAAAGTCGTCTGTTGTCTATTTGTTGTATATATGGGAAACATTAAAGCTGCTGAAGTCTGAGAGACCAACACACAGTTACTGCAATAGGTATCAGAATATATAAGTCATAAATCTATAACTGTTAGATACAAACCATATCAGATAGCCTGAGATAGGGTATCTATTATGGGCTCCTTATCTTGAACCATGTATCAAACACCTGTTTGTTGGGACCCTTTTATTGTTGCCTCTTGCCCTACTATAGATATGTTTTCTCACGAAGGCAGAAGGCACTTTTTGATAATGGTAAATAACCCATTACTTCACACAGACGACATTTGACACCTACTGTTGCAGACGACTTTTAAAAACATTGCAACAAAAGATGAAATTGCTCAAAACGAGCAATTTCATCTTTTATTGCAATGTTTTCAACTCTTTATCAATATAAATCTTTCAGTTTTCTAGATTGGTGAAATTGTTCGTCTGATGATTGTCAAGCAGACGACCTTTGAAAAGTCATGTGAAGTAATGAGTTAAAGAGAAATGGCTCAACTTTTCAATGCCGACGTTTCATGGAAAATTGCAACAGGTTAATTTTAAATAATGTTCTAAGTATTAGTAGATGGTCATACCAATTAATGTTTAAGTGTTTGCAGCATGGAACATCTAGAAAAAGGAGTAATTGATTGTTTTTAGCCATTTCTCCCTTTTCCACAATGTTATCAACTATGTATCTTATATCATCATACTTCCAACTTCCTGTATAATTGTTCAGTGATATACACTCTAAAATCATCATACCAGGTAAATGCTTAACCCCTACATACAACAAATCTGCAGCAGACGACTTTGAACATATTTTGTCAACAGATAGAAAATAATGGATAACCTAAGACTAAAAGTGGAAAACATTGTGGCTAAAGTGAGAAATTGCTCGTTTTGAGCTATTTCTTCTTTTGTCACTATGTTTTCAAAAAGCTGTCTGCTGCAGAGGCGTCAAAAAGCATCTTTATGAGGGAAAGGGATAACCTGCAGCAGACAACACTTGAAAACATTGTGGCAAAAATAGAAGAAATTGCTCAAAATAGCAATTTCTCCTTTTTGCCAAAATATTTTCAACTCTATTCAATAATAAGACTTTCATTAATCAAGCTTTTCCAGATGTTTTCCTTTGCTGCAGATTCTTTGTATGTGGGGAAGAGTTTAATATATCTAGATAGTTGTGTTTATCTTGATATATGTGTTTATCTTGATAGTTTTGACATGAGAACAGTTTATACTGTAATAAAACAGAAATATCATGACCCAAGATATGCCACATGTTTCACACTTCATGTCTGATTGGATATCATTTATGTCTACGATGCCATTTCATTTACCCTCTTCTGTGTGCTCTAAATGAAGGAAATAAAATTGCTTTGGAAAGATATATGCAGAACAGATAATGAGTTTATCTGCTATTTTTAGATCACCTGTCACGTATTGACAAGGTGAGCTTTTGTGATCGCCCTTCGTCAGTCGACCGTCATCTGTCCACAATTTCTTGTGAACATGATGAAGTCTTCATTTATTATCAGATGTTTACCAAACTTATTCAGTAGCTAGGTATCCTGAGAGCTTGGTTCCTTTCGAAAACCAGACAGATCCGTTCTTGCATGACAGGATTATGGCCCTTTAAAATTAGCAAAATTGCTATAATTGACCTTGTGAACAAAATAAAGTCATCATTTATTATCTGATGTTTACCAAACTTATACAGTAGCTAGATATACATGAGAGCTCAGTTCCTTTTGAAAACCAGCCAAATATCAATGTTGTCCTTGGATGTCATTGACTGTGTCATTTTGACCTTCTTTTGTTATTTATAAAGCTACAGCAACAAAATTTGCACCATTGTGTACAATTTGACAATCAAATATCATCATTGTCTTTGGATAACCTTCACCATGACTTTTTGACCTTCTTTCTTATTTTTGTAGAGCAATTAAAATTAGGACCCTAAAACACTTACTCAGGTGAGCAATATAGGGCCATCATGGCCCTCTTGTTAGAGCTTAACCCTTTCCTACATGTGTACAACTGTTGGTTAAAAAAATGGTAAACCCCTAGAAATGAGAGTCTGCTGCAGGTTTGTTGTTTGAGGGAAAGAGTTAATGCCACTTCTCTTGCCTTTTTATACCCCCAGATAATTATATGGGGTCTATATAGGAGTCACGCTTGTCAGTTGGTCAGTCGGTCGGTCCGTTGGTCTGTAGACATTTCTTGAGAGCACTATTTCTCAGCAGCCCTTGGTCAGAATTCAATATAACTTCACAAGAATGATTATTACCAAGCTTTGTTGTGCATATTGTCGGCTTGTTGCACTGGAATTATTTTTAAATGAGGTATGGCCCCTTGAATTTCTCATACATACGTATATTTTCAGGCACCAGCTGGGGGTATTCATTTCCTTCAGTGATATTTCTAGTTCTTTTTGCAACACACTCTTTGACATCCTTGCAGCAGATGACTTGAAAACATATAATCAGTACAGGCATACAGAAAGGTTTAACCCTTTCCCTGTTAAAGACTACAATAGACACTTTGTAGAAAACATTTTTTAAAAACATGATTGGTAAAGGAAGAATTGCTAAAACTAGCAATTTATCCTTTTTAACATATAACTGCATCAACATCATACTTCCAATTATCTAGATGTTTCATTGTATGATGTTTTACACGGTTTTCAACAGTATTTCAGTTATATCACAGCATTTCCTGGGTATATTACCAGAACTACCGGTATTATTTATCCTGACACCGATGCATCAGTCATAATGCTGTCCCTGCAACCATGAGTGCAAAGGCGGGAAGCCATTATGTCTATTTTTAATGTCATTGGCATGACCGGACATATCATCTAACCCTTGTCACTACACCTAGGAGACGTTAACTAAATGTTTCATTTCATTTTCTACGCTCAAATGTTTCATGAGTCATACTACAGACCTGTATACAGGTAAATTATCGTACATTAAATACTCTGAAATTAACAATTGTGATTTTATTTCAATAAAATCTTTATATTTGTATTTATATGTTTCCAGGTTAGTGTTGGAGAAACATCATCAAACCAACATGGCGGCCAGGCACATTGCAGTGGAGACCTGGCTCGAAGCTTTGGGAATGATGGAATATCTGCAATGTTTTACACAATTTAATGGTGTCGAGGTCAGTGATTTATTTTTACAATGCTGAAATTTTTAACCCTTTTCAACTTATAGACGCTTTCTGACACCTTTGCAGCAGTCGACTATTGAAAAGATTATGTCAAAATGAGCAATTTCTTCTTTTGCCTCAATGTTTTCAACTCTTTTCAGTAATTATACCACCATTTATAGAGTTTTTCCATGTTTTTGCCTTGATGTTTCAAAGTTGTCTGCTGCTGTTACAGTTTTATGTGGGAAATGGTAAACACGTTCCCTGAAGCAGAGGAAGCCAAGAAGACACATACTGAAACAGATGAACTTTAAAGGAGAAATTGCTCGAAAAGTAATTTCTTTTTTTCTCACAATGCTTACGTACAACTCAGTACCAAAATTTCTCAGATAATTACATTTCAGATTATAGATGCTTTCACAGTAGTTGAACCTTAATCCTTTCTTACATACAACAGTTCTGCACCAGGTGCCTTTGTAAACATCTAGGTTAAAATAAGGAAAATATCTGTTGCTGAAAGTTTAACCCTTTCCCTCATATGACAATTCTGCAGCAGACAACTTTGAACATATTTTGTCAAAAAATATAAAAACTCTCTAATTGAATGGATAACCTATGACTAAAAGTGGAAAACATTGTTGCAATAGGAGAAATTGCTCGTTTTGAGCAATTTCTTCTTTTGTCACTATGTTTTAAAAAAGCTGTCTGCTGCAGAGGCGTCAGAAAGCGTCTATATGAGGGAAAGGGTTAATTATCCCCTTGTGATAAGGTTGTCGAGGGTATATCGGGATCCGTACGTATGTATGTGTCCCAACAACTTCATCACTCTAGCAATTAATTTCCTGTCCAATTTTTAAGAAACTTCACACATGTGTTCATAAGCATCATCTCTTATACAAGTTTGCATTTCACAAACCTAGGTCAAAGGTCAAGGTCACAGTGACTATTATTAGTGTCTCAACAATGTAGTCACCCTAGCATTTCATTTCACAACCATGTCTGTGATACTCTTGTTACTAAAAGGAGTTGAAAACATGGTGACAAAAGTGGAAATTGTTCATTATGAGCAATTTCTCCTTTTGTCACAATGTTTCAAAAGTCATCTGGCTCAGATGTGTCAAAATGCATAATATGCAATTGGGAAAAGGTTAGCATATCACATCAGATCAGATTCTGTTCTTTATTGATTGGCGTTTAATGCCATTTTCAATGGTAGATAGATAGATAGATAGTCTTTATTTCCTCCAAATTTGAAGAGCAAGTACATTTCATATTAAACATTACAAGAGAGAGAACATAAATATTTATATATATATATATATATATATATATATATATATATATATATATATATTACACACACACAAGCATACAAAAAGGTATTGAAAACAGTGAAATAAAAAAATAAAAAAAGGTTATTTACAATGGTACAATTTACATGCAGTCAAGATATATTGCCCTGTTCGTAAATCCCCTCAGATGAAAAGAAACTCAGAGAAGACATATATGGACAGAAGTATGAGACACGTTTAGGAATAAAAAATTAACATTTGCATGTACTGAATACAATGATCAAAGATGTGATTGTTTGTATGTTGTTTTACGTCGCATTCAACAGTATTTCAGTCATATCACAGGTAATTTAATCCTTTCCCTGCTTCACAGCAACATCTACCAAGAAACAATAATGCCACCGCTCAGTAAGTGTTTTTTTCTTTTTAATTATCATTGGAAACATTGGAGAAAAGACTTATTTTCGGATACCCTTTCCCTCATATAGACGCTTTCTGACGCCTCTGCAGCAGACAGATTTTTGAAAACATAGTGACAAAAGAAGAAATTGCACAAAACGTGCAATTTCTCCTTTGCCACAATTATTTCCATGTTATTTCCATGTTATTTTACATAAGTTCAAAGTCGTCGGCTGCAGAATTGTTGTATGAGGGAAAGGGTTAACAGTAATTCAGTCATATCACAGGTAATTTAACAGTACTTCAGTCACATCACAAGTAATTTAACAGTATTTCAGTCATATCACAGGTAATTTAACAGTATTTCAATCATATCACAGGTAATTCAACAGTATTTCAGTCATATCACAGGTAATTCAACAGTATTTCAGTCATATCACAGGTAATTCAACAGTATTTCAGTCATATCACAGGTAATTCAACAGTATTTCAGTCATATCACAGGTAATTCAACAGTATTTCAGTCATATCACAGGTAATTCAACAGTATTTCAGTCATATCACAGGTAATTCAACAGTATTTCAGTCATATCACAGGTAATTCAACAGTATTTCAGTCATATCACAGGTAATTTAATAGTATTTCAGTCATATCACAGGTAATTTAACAGTACTACAGATATAATTTATCCTCAAACCAATCAATCAGTCGAAAAGCTATCCCTGAAACACTGAGCGCCAAGGAGGGAAGCTACTACTTTAGTTTTTAAAGGTTTTAAGCTCACCTGAACACGTGCGAGGTGAGCTTGTGATCATTCAGCATCCGATGTTGTCGTTGTCATCAAGTGTCTGTTCACATTTTCATACAAACAAGGTCGTCCTCTTTCAAAGTTGTTCAAAGAAATAACGAAATTCTAATGAGAACTTTAGTTTTTGCGGAATCAGAAAAGGGGTAAAATGCCATATATGTATACAAAGACTTAGTGTGAACTGAAAAAAAATTCTGGACGATAAGTACTGGGGCAGATCTTAAAATAATTTAGCACAAATGTTCCTTTAGTGTCTTTCAAATTATTCCGATCTGCCAGTCTCCATCTCCTAAACCAATGGACCAATTCAAAATAATGATCACAAGAATGTTCGTTCAAAAGTGTTCAAAGAGTTGAAATCTAGGTAACTATGGTTGCTGCGGCATCAGAAAGAGACAAGAAACTTGACCAATCTTCTGGTTCATAAATACTGATTTAATTCTAATATAATTTGGCACACATTTTTAAAGATTGTTCAAATTGTTTCACTTCGTTAAAAAACATGGCTGTCAGGGGGCGAGGTTTGTTTTGCTAATATGTATAGAGTAAGATCATTGAAAAGTTCTATTTTGTTCTCTGCAGCAGACGGCTTTTTGAAAACATAATGACAAAAGAAGAAATTACACAAAACGTGCAATTTCTCCTTTTGCCACAATGTTTTCCACTTTTTATACGACCGTTTTTAAAAACGGTCCGTATCGTCATGTCCGTGCGTCCGTCCGTCCCTCCGTCCGTCCGTTCGGGTTTTCCGCACTTTTTTCTTACATACTTTGAGCTATTGAGCTGAAATTTTGTATAAGGCTTTGTAGTGATGTGTCACAGATCAAGTTCATATTTCCTGGGATTTCGTCAATTTTTGAATGAGTTATGCCCCTTTTTGGACTTAGAATATTTTTTAGAATATTTGTTTTCCGCACTTTTTTTCTACATGCTTTGATCTATTCAGCTGAAATTATGTATATGGCTTTGTAATCATGAGTTACAGATCAAGTTCACATTTCCTCGGATTTCGTCAATTTTTGAATGAGTTATGCCCCTTTTTGGACTTAGAATATTGGTTTTCCGCACTTTTTTCTTACATACTTTGAGCTATTGACCTGAAATTGTGTATTAGGCTTTGTAGTGATATGTCACAGATCAAGTTCATATTTCCTGGGATTTCGTCAATTTTTGAATGAGTTATGCCCCTTTTTGGACTTAGAATATTTGTTTTCCGCACTTTTTTTCTACATGCTTTGATGTATTGAGCTGAAATTATGTATATGGCTTTGTAATCAAGTGTCACAGATCAAGTTCATATTTCCTGGGATTTCGTCAATTCTTGAATGAGTTATGCCCCTTTTTGGACTTAGAATATTTGTCAATTTCTGCATGAGTTATGCATTTTTCATAGTTTCCCATTATTCTTTAACAACTTATTCCTGAACGACTTTATTAACTTTTTACAAACAAACAATATATCAAAACAAAGAGGAAACTTACAAAGAAGTTCCTGACGGGCGTATTATGTACCGTTTGCGGTACTCTTGTTGTCATAGGTTATCCATTAAATTATGGAGATTTTCTATGTTTTGACAAAATACGTTCAAAGTCGTCAGCTGCAGAATTGTCGTATGAGGGAAAGGGTTAAAGATGCTGAGCAATACTTAGAACCATTGTGGTCCACTTGTCATATCATTGGAAACACAACACCTGAAAATATGTAGGTGTGGTCTTCTTGATGGATCTTCATAGTATGCAGCCTCGTCTCTATACCAACCCATATAACTATAGTATGCAGTCTGCCCTGCATACCAACCCATATGATTTTTACCTATTTTAGAATGCAGTGGTCCATATGATGTATGGAGATATCCACAGTTCATTAAATTTCACAAAACCTATGGAAACAAACAAACTTCAAATAGGTTTCTCCTTAAATGTCCTATACAAAGGGAGTTAATTAATTCTTTGAATTCAGTTATTTGTAATTACCCCCCTTATACTCATGTCTTGCAGTTGGACAATCGCTATCAAATTGTTCTAAAGTATGTGTTAGTGATAGTGGTTACATTACCTTGCTACTTGGATCAAATTAGATCATGTTCTTTCTTATATTTGTTTACTTTTTATATGAAATAAATCAGGAATTTCTATTATTTACCATTTTAAGATTTGAAAATGTTAATGCTAATTTTTATGCAGATTGAGGTAAAAATTGTCTGTATCAGGAAGATGTTTAACTTATAAAAATTATACAGAGATGATTCAATTATGAAGCATATCATATTTCATTGCATTGCTTTGTTGTTTGATGTTTATACTTCCTTTATACCTACTAAGATGTGTTATGGTTAAATTGTTCAACTTAGAAGAGGAGACATAAGTTCAAACCTGCGTCGGGTCATACCAAAGACTTTAAAGTGTTTGTAGTAGATTCTCTCTTTGGTGCCTATAGGATTGCTAGTAGAACATTGTGACTGATCAAGTAGTGTGAGGATAATCTCTGGTAGTACTAGAAGTTTTAGGTAAGCTAGGAAATGCTATGATTTGCAGAGGATGGGATAAGGTGGAATAAGCTGGCCTTTTCACAACAATCTCTCTTTTATGACTAAATTTAACCTTATATTGTGGGGACTTGAAATAATCATCTCAGTGAGACGATTCTTTTGAGTTCCCACACAAATGGGTTAGAGTGTCAAGTAAGGGTTTTAGAATTTGAAATATGCACTTTATCTAAAGCTCGGCATGGCCTGGGAAATGCAATGAAATGACTAAAATATTATTGAAAGAGTGACTTTAAACCATCTTTCAAACAAACGCAGATAGAAATGTTCTAGTTCATATTTACAGGAGCTTTTGTACCTATCAAACAAACGCAGATACACATTTTCTAGTTCATATTTACAGGAGTTTTTGTACCTATCAAACAAATGCAGAAAGAAATGTTCTAGTTCATAATACAGGAGCTTTTGTACCTATCAAACAAACACAGATATAAATGTTCTAGTTCATATTCACAGGAGCTTGTGTACCTATCAAACAAACACAGATAGAAATGTTCTAGTTCATATTTATAGGTGATTGTGCACCTATCAAACAAATGCAGATACAAATTTTCTAGTTCATATTTACAGGAGCTTTTGTACCTATCAAACAAACGCAGAAAGAAATGTTCTAGTTCATATTTACAGGAGCTTTTGTACCTATCAAACAAACACAGATATAAATGTTCTAGTTCATATTTACAGGAGCTTTTGTACCTATCAAACAAACACAGATATAAATGTTCTAGTTGATATTCACAGGAGCTTTTGTACCTATCAAACAAATGCAGATAGAAATGTTCTAGTTCATATTTATAGTTTTTTTTTTTTTGTACCTATCAAACAAACACAGATAGAAATGTTCTAGTTCATATTTACAGGAGCTTTTGTACCTATCAAACAAACGCAGATAGAAATGTTCTAGTTCATATGTATAGGAGCTTTTGTACCTATCAAAAAAACGCAGATAGAAATGTTCTAGTTCATATTTACAGGAGCTGTTGTACCTATCAAAAAAACGCAGATAGAAATGTTCTAATTCATATGTATAGGAGCTTTTGTACCTATCAAAAAAACGCAGATAGAAATGTTCTAGTTCATATTTACAGGAGCTTTTGTACCTATCAAACAAACGCAGATAGAAATGTTCTAATTCATATGTATAGGAGCTTTTGTACCTATCAAAAAAACGCAGATAGAAATGTTCTAGTTCATATTTACAGGAGATTTTGTACCTATCAAACAAACGCAGATAGAAATGTTCTAGTTCATATTTACAGGAGCTTTTGTACCTATCAAACAAACACAGTTAGAAATGTTCTAGTTCATATTTACAGGAGCTTTTGTACCTATCAGAAGTAGAGGTGAGAGATCTGGGTCTGAAGAATTCTGCACACAGAGCCAAGATAGTGTCAAGTTTAAGAGTATTGCGGGAAAAGTATGAGAGGACAAAAGGAGGTATGTTACTGGTTATTCTTAAATATAGCTATGTATCCTTTCCCACAAGGTCATGCTGACATATATGCTTTCAAAGTCGTCTGTAAAGTCATTGCGACATGCGTCATTCGTCTTCCACCAATGGACTAAGTCTATGTGGAAAAGCAGCCAGTTGCTTGGGAAGATTGTTGTGTGGAGTACTGGTGTGAGAAAACCAGGAAACACATGAGTAGGTGAACTGGCCGCCGTGATATGACTGAGAAATTGTTAAAAACGGCATAAAACCCCAATTAGTCAATCAATCAATCAATCAAAGTCGTCTGCTGCAGATTTGTTGTATGTTGGAGAGGTTTAAATGAAGCCAGGATTCAGGGGATGTATAATAACTAGAATGAATCCATCTGTGAATAGAAAAGGCCTACAACAGAATATCAAACACCTTCACTGGTGGTTTAACCATTGAACACATACAACAAATGTACAGCAGACAACTTTGAAAGCATAGAGACAAAAACATGAAAGTCTCTATAACCCTTTCCCACATACAACAATTCTGTAACAGCCGACTTTGGAAACATAGTGACTAAAACCTAAAAAATCTCCATAAAAGATAGCTGAATTGTTAAAAAATAGTTGAAAACATTGTGGCCAAAGGAGAAATTAGTCAAAATGCGTCTGCAGGTGGGAAAGGGATAAATGAGTTTAATTATTGAAATAAAGTTGAAAAATATGGATCATCTCTATAAATGTCTAAAGTGATATTATTCAGGTTAGGGTTGAAAACCTTGTTGCAAAAAGAAAAACTGCTAATTTTTACCACAATGTTTTCATAAGTCATCTGCTGCAGTGTTTGTATGTGGGAAACAGTTAAGGGGAATACCTATAGGCTCTTCATGCAGAAAGCAAAGGCTCTCACAAGGGGATCTGGCTTTTTGCTGTTGATACAAATAGACTTTTACTCTTTCAACTTGCTGAAACATATATTGACGAAGTGGCAGCAGAAAATAATGTCTTCAACTCTATTCAATCTTTTCACTCATAGAGATTTTCCATATCTTTGCATCAATCTATTCAAAATCATCTTCTGCAGATTTTATGTTTGTGAGAGAAAGGGTCAAGATAAAGCCTTACATCAATATGATGTATTGCTCTTTGATGGGCAAGGAGGTCTTGTGTTCCTCCTTACAAATAATGCCGACTTGAAAACTTTCTAGGAAAGGAGAAATTGCTCCAAACGACCAATTCCTCCTTTACCCTTAACCCTTTACCTCATATAGATGCTTTCTGACGCCTCTGCAGCAGACGGCTTTTTGAAAACATAGTGACAAAAGAAGAAATTGCTCAGAACGAGCAATTTCTCCTTTTTCCACAATGTTTTCCACTTTTAGTCATAGGTTATCCATTCAATTATAGAGATTTTCCATATTTTGACAAAATATGTTCAAAGTCGTCTGCTGCAGAATTGTCGTATGAGGGAAAGGGTTAATATTACAAATCTAATATCAACAACTAACTTCTTATTTTCAAGGTTTCATATGGTTTTTATCAGTCCTTTTCAAAGCTGATAATACTTCAGATATAATATCGGGTAAATGAGTGAGGTGTTTTGTCAACAGGAAAAGGCATCTTTATTGTGACCCTTTCTTTCTTCCCTTTCATTTTGCTCCATTTTCTGTTTCTATATTTTCTAAAAGTTGCTCAAAACTGAATAAATATGGTGGATTACAGTGAATTGCAAACCTGATAGCTGGAAAATGCCACATAAATGTATTAACCCTTTCCCACATACAACAAATCTGCAGCATACGACTTTGAAAACATAAGGGCAGAAGTATAGAAAATCTTTATAAATGAAGGTATAATTACTGAAAAAAGTTGAAAACATTGTGTCAAAAGGAGAAATTGCTCGTTTTGAGCAATTTCTTCTTTTGTCACAGTGTTTTAAAAAAATCATCTGCTTTGGAGGCGTCAGAAAGCATTTACATGAGGGAAAGGGTTAAGTTCTCTGCACACAAATTGTAAAACGGAGCAGTGCTCAAAGAAAACCAACATTAACGTAAAAATTATGCATTTGAAAAAATACAGGCCTGCACATCTTTGCTAAAGAATTTAAATGGATACTACTTAATAAAAAGTTTTTAAACCCTTCCATGACTCATTTGCCAGAGGGATACACTGCAAATCTACATAAATGTGATCAGGATTTGCTGTGAGGTTAGCAATTATATGTTTGTGGCATTTGAGATGTAAAAATATGTAGGAAATAGTTCTAAGATTTGTTTTGAATTTGAATTGTGGACCTCACATGAGAGGAAGGGTTAAAATTTGTCATCTGCTCAAGGATGTTCTTAAACACTTTCCTTCCTTCCTTAACCCTTCCCCTCATACGACAATTCTGCAGCAGACGACTTTGAACATATTTTGTCAAAATATAGGAAATCTCTATAATTGAATGGATAACCTATGACTAAAAGTGGAAAACATTGGGGCAAAAGGAGAAATTGCTCGTTTTGAGCAATTTCTTCTTTTGTCACTATGTTTTCAAAAAGTTGTCTGCTGCAGAGGCGTCAGAAACCGTCTATATGAGGGAAAGGGTAGACTCATCTTTAGCAAATGAGTTTTCGAAACATCATGTCAATAGAAGAAATTTCTCATAATGAGCAATTTTTCCATTTGCCACTATGTTTTAAACTATTTTCAGTTATCATATGTCTTTGTTTATAGAGATTTTCCATGTTTAAGACCTAAATGTTTTTCAGAGACGTAAGCTGCAGATTTTTTGTTTTTGGGAAAAGATGAAGTAAAAATCATTCTTTAACAAATAAAAATAATTAATGTTGAAAGAGAGGACAGATCTAGTATTATGGGAAAAACAGAAATCATTGCTTATTTCCATCATTTAGTATTTTCACCCATAATGTTTTCAAAAATGTATTTTCCTTGTGGCTCTAAAATGTCATCACATTGAACCACAAGGAAAAGGGTTAAAACAAAATAGTGTTCATATTCGGAAGTCACACTTAAGGATATAGTCATTGTGGAGCTCCCATATATAAAGATAATTTGGAATTTCTTTACTTTTTCAAAGTCAAAATAACACAGAATTTTTAAGGTATTTATATAAATTATAATTATGTAAACATCTAGTGATTGTAACTTAACCCATTCCCTCATACTACAATTCTGCAGCAGACGATATTTTGTCAAAAAATAGAAAATCTCTATAATTGAATGGATAACCTATGACTAAAAGTTGAAAACATTGTGGCAAAAGGCGAAATTGCTCGTTTTAAGCAATTTCTTCTTTTGTCACTATGTTTTCAAAAAGCCGTCTGCTGCAGAGGCGTCTGCAGAAAGCATCTATATGAGGGAAAGGGTTAACCCATTGCCAAATACTACAAATCTGCAGCAGATGACTCTGAAAACAACTGAACAAAAATATGGAAAAATTCTATAAATGAAAAATGATTATTGAATATAGATGAAAACATCGTGGCAAAAAGAGAAATTGCTCATTATGAGCAATTTCTCCTTTTGTCACAATGTTTTCAAAAGTCTTCTGATATAGACGCATCATAATGCATCTGCAAGTAGTAAAAGGGCTAACCTATCCCAATATATATAGACACATAATTTATTCAGGCATTTTCAGCATCTGCTATTAATCAATATTTGTACTTTCATTTAAAGAGATTGTTCATTATGTTTTCCTAGATTAGTTCCGTCGTCAGCTCAAGATTTATTGTTTGTGGGAAATGAAGACATATATGACGCAATACAAATGCACGATTATATAATTAAGAACTTTTGCAATTGTTCAAGGTATTTTTTTGCTTCAATTATAAAGATGACCTTATTTGACCATGATATTTATAAAGATTACCTTATTTGACCATGATATTTATAAAGATTACCCTATTTGACCATGTTATTTATATATGAATCACAATGACGTGATGTAACAGTTTCTACTTAACCTTTTCCCACATGTGAGAAGCATTTTGATGCATCTGCAAGCAAGCAGCATTTGTAAACATTCAGGGGAAAGAAAGAAATTGCTCATAATGAGTATTATTTCTCCTTTTGTCACAATGTTTTCAATTGAACTAAATAATCATACTTTCATCTTCAGAGACTTTCCATATATTTGCTTACATGTTTTAAAGTCGTCTGCTGCATAGCAGGTTTATTGTATGTGAGAAAGAGTTCCAATTTCGTAACAATTTCGTTGTAAAAACAATTGTTGTGATTATATATAGTCACTTTATTTGTGATTGTTAATTCAGTGGAATGTTACAGTGCCTGAAGAGAAATACTGGGAATAGAAATAATTGATACAATGTTTTACTATTTATCTTTAGGACAAAGGCCTGCTTCACAGCAACATCTACCAAGAAACAATAATGCCACCGCTCAGTAAGTGTTTTTTTCTTTTTAATTATCATTGGAAACATTGGAGAAAAGACTTATTTTCGGATACCCTTTCCCTCATATAGACGCGTTCTGACGCCTCTGCAGCAGACGGCTTTTTGAAAACATAGTGACAAAAGAAGAAATTGCACAGAACGTGCAATTTCTCCTTTTGCCACAATGTTTTCCACTTTTTGTCATAGGTTATCCATTCAATTATGGAGTTTTTCTATGTTTTGACAAAATACATTCAAAGTCGTCTGCTGCAGAATTGTTGTATGAGGGAAAGGGTTAACATCCAGAGATAAATTTTGCTACATTGAATGGATTAACTGTTTAGCTAAAACATCATTTTTATCTCCTAAAAAATTAATGAAGAACTGTTAAATTGGAAGAATGATTTAATTAAGACTTGACAATATTATTGGAAAAGTAGACATTTCTTATTATCTGAGGATCATCTCCTTTTCTGTCTGTGGCAAAAGCTGGTTGTAATTTTTGACCTGTTATAGATGGGGCTCCATATTTGACATGTGTATTCTTTGTGACAACTTTCTAATGATACCAGAATATTTGATGATATAGTGAATTTGACCTTTGACCTTCTTTATGACCTTTCTAATGATGTTTTCAAAAGTCATCTGCTGTAGAGGCATAAAAAGTGTCTCCATGTTGGAAATGGTTAGTGATACAAAAATGTTTGATTTTGTGACCTTGACTTTTAAAGCAACTGTTACCATATTGGCATTTCACAAACAGATCTTGATATGATCTACATTTTTCTCGCCAATGTTTTCAAAACAGATTAATCTCAAAATGTCATATTAAATAACCCATTCCCACATACAACAAATCAGCAGCAGACAACTTTTAGAAATCCTATGCAAAAACATGGATTTACACTATGAATGAAAGTGTAATTAATTATTAGAGTTTGTAACATTGTCAAAAAAGTGAATGAGTGATTTCCCCTTTTGCCACAAGGTTTTTCAACTTTGTACAATAATTAACCCTTTCCCTCATATAGACGCTTTCTGATGCCTCTGCAGCAGACGGCTATTTGAAAACATAGTGACAAAAGAAGAAAGTGCACAAAACGTGTAATTTCTCCTTTTGCCACAATGTTTTCAACTTTTAGTCATAGGTTATCCATTCAATTATAGAGATTTTCTTTTTTTGATAAGTTCAAAGTCATCTGCTGCAGAATTGTTGTATGAGGGAAAGGGTTAAATTCAGTAATAGCTATTTTCCCAAGTTTTACTTTTTATTCTGACAACTTATCTAAACATTATGGCAATAGAAGAATATCCCCATTTATAGAGCTTTTCCATATCAAAACATTATGGCAATAGAAGAATATTCCCATTTATAGAGCTTTTCCATATCAAAACATTATGGCAATAGAAGAATATTCCCATTTATAGAGCTTTTCCATATCAAAACATTATGGCAATAGAAGAATATTCCCATTTATAGAGCTTTTTCATATCAAAACATTATGGCAATAGAAGAATATTCTAATTTATAGAGCTTTTCCATATCAAAACATTATGGCATTAGAAGAATATACCCATTTATAGAGCTTTTCCATATCAAAACATTATGGCAATAGAAGAATATTCCCATTTATAGAGCTTTTCCATATCAAAACATTATGGCATTAGAAGAATATACCCATTTATAGAGCTTTTCCATATCAAAACATTATGGCAATAGAAGAATATTACCATTTATAGAGCTTTTCCATATCAAAACATTATGGCAATAGAAGAATATTCCAATTTATAGAGCGTTTCCATATCAAAACATTATGGCAACAGAAGAATATTCCAATCTATAGAGCTTTTCCATATCAAAACATTATGGCAATAGAAGAATATTCCCATTTATACAGCTTTTCTATATCAAAACATTATGGCAACAGAAGAATATTCCAATTTATAGAGCTTTTCCATATCAAAACATTATGGCATTAGAAGAATATACCCATTTATAGAGCTTTTCCATATCAAAACATTATGGCAATAGAAGAATATTCCCATTTATAGAGCTTTTCCATATTATGGCAATAGAAGAATATTCCAATTCATAGAGCTTTTCCATATCAAAACATTATGGCAATAGAAGAATATTCCCATTTATACAGCTTTTCCATATCAAAACATTATGGCAATAGAAGAATATTCCCGTTTATAGTGCGTTTCCATATCAAAACATTATGGCAATAGAAGAATATTCCCATTTATACAGCTTTTCCATATCAAAACATTATGGCAATAGAAGAATATCCCCATTTATAGAGCTTTTTCATATCAAAACATTATGGCAATAAAAGAATATTCCCATTTATAGTGCGTTTCCATATCAAAACATTATGACAATAGAAGAATATTCCCATTTATAGAGCTTTTCCATTTCAAAACATTATGGCAAAAGAAGAATATTCCCATTTATAGAGCTTTTCCATATCAAAACATTATGACAATAGAAGAATATTCCCATTTATAGAGCTTTTCCATATCAAAACATTATGACAATAGAAGAATATACCCATTTATAGAGCTTTTCCATATCAAAACATTATGGCAACAGAAGAATATTCCAATTTATAGAGCTTTTCCATAATTTTGTCTGGATGCTTCTAAAGACGTCTGCTGCAGATTTCCTGTATATGGGAGAGGATTTAACCCTTTCCCTCATATAGACGCTTTCTGACGCCTCTGCAGCAGACAGCTTTTTGAAAACATAGTGACAAAAGAAGAAATTGCACAAAACGTGCAATTTCTCCTTTTGCCACAATGTTTTCCACTTTTTGCTGTAGGTTATCCATTCAATTATGGAGATTTTCTATGTTTTGACAAAATACGTTCAAAGTCGTCTGCTGCAGAATTGTTGTATGAGGGAAAGGGTTAAAAGTTACCTGCTGTAAATGCATCAAAGTGTGTCTAGAATAGGGGAAGGGATAAATAGGTTATGATTGATATTTCAGGTTATCATGGTCCCCGCCGTCACTGGTAAACAGTCCAGATTATCAGGTTGTGAATGTATCACCAGATCAACTACATCAGGACCTGCTTTGTGAATTACAGGGGGATCCAGGAGATCTGAAAACTAAAGCCTGGTACCACGGTAGTATCTCACGGCAACACGGAGAAAGATTAATCACCAGAAACGGAGATTTTCTTGTCAGAGACTGCATTTCGAGTCCTGGTAATTTCGTGTTAACTTGTTTTTGGAAAGGTGGACCGTTAAACTTTGTTATCAATTCGACTGTCTCAGAACAGGCAAGGAACCATTTGCCAAAAGTGACGTATTATTTTGAGAAGGTGAAATTTGGCAGTGTCCAGGATTTGATACAGTTCTATATGGATGAGTGTAGACCCATCACAGACATTTCCGGGGCCGTGATCACAACTCCTATAGCCCGTTCAATGCCCTTAAGTTACTATGACACTAAATATGGTGCTTTAGGCGCCAACACATCAGCTGGACATTATGCTCTGTTACCCAATCAGCGGATGAATAGAAGCCCAAGGTCAAGCCCAATGTCTAGTCCGCATAGAACACCTGGAGGGAGCCCAGGTGGAAGCCCGGGATCTATAAGGAGAGTTGAAAGATCCGGCAGTCAACCATTATTGAGTATAAATGATGTGCCAATGAACATACTAATGGATAGGTCAGACAGCCTGCCAATTATTACAGGACTCTATCAGCAAGTGCCACCCTCTGGGCCAACTCAGACCTTTAGTCACTCTCTCCCAAGGCAAGATACAGGAATTTATAAACAAGTCTCACCTGTTGGCACACCTGTTGGCACACCTCCCTATCCAGCAACTCCCCCTACGTATCTCACTTCTCCACCGACACCGACATTTATTCACCAAAGGTCGGGTAGTGCCCCCATTGTGATGACCCCTGACTTTACTGTCACACATCATTTTGATCAGTTAACTCCTCCTAGAAATATAAATCCCGCCTCTTCTGAAGGTGATTTGCACACTCACCCACCACCCCCAAAACCAAGCAGGATTCCATCAGTGAAGTATAAGAAGAAACCAGTTGTTCAGATAAGAAATAAGGCTTTGTATGATGATGATGATGACAGAGACTATAGTGATTATTCGCAAGTAAAGGAGGAGCCAAGCTGGGCCAAACCGCAGCTATCAACCAATCAGAGACCTGGACAGCAACCAAGTGACAATCAAAAAGTGTATGATAACAATACAGCAAGGTTGCATCAGACAAACTCATTCATGCTTGATCATGATGTTAATCAAAATATCGCAAAATCAGACAGTAGAAAAGTTTCTGAGACCCGATATTCTGTGTTAGACGGCCATGATTATGAGGATATACCAGCATTCCCACTTGAAATAAATCTATCACAAAGACCAACAGATCTCCATAGTATTGAAGAAGCAACGAGAATTAAAATACCAGAAATAAATACTGAAGCTAGTTTTGATTTAGTTAAGTATTCTTCATTATTGTTACCTGATGAAAATAGAATTTTAGAGCCTTCAGTGTTACTGAAAATGAGAGAAATGATATTGAATTCAAGTGCAAATAAGTTAGCATGCTATCTCACAAAGGAAGACTTGGACGTTATCAAAGTTTTGAACATGGAGGACTTGGGTGTAAATGTAACTTCAGGACTTGAACTGATAACTCTACCGCAGGGAAAGCAGTTGAGGCAAGACATACTTGAAAGGTATAAATACTTCTGGTTTTGTTAATAAATTATTGTAGGGGTTGGCAGGCGGCATATAGTGTTACCCTTTGCCCGCTGTCCGTTTGTCTTCATTCATTATACCCCAAAAAAACAATGTTTTGAGGGGGTATATAGGAGTCACTGTGTCGGTCGGAAGCCATATTTTGTCCGGCCTGTTTCTTACAAACCACTGGGTGGAATTCAATAAAATTTTACATGAAGCTTCTATACCAAGAGGAGATGTGCATACCCTAAAGGTCTTACAATTGCATGTTATTTTACAGAGTTATAGCCCTTTTACGTCTGTCTGTCAGTCCCACCTAACCTTTTCCGGCCCGCATCTTAACCATGCATCGTAGGATTTAAACGAAACTTGGCACAAACGTTCACCATGATGAGGCGGCGTGTCGCGCACAATACCCAGGTCTGTACCTCAAATGTCAAGGTCACACTTAGAGGTTAAAGGTCAAAATGTCAGTAGGTCAAAGGTCAAGGTCACGGTGACCTTTGGCTGAAAAATGGTTTCTGCTCAATAACTGAAGATTGTCACTGTTGCTTCATCTCAAATGACCCCTATTGATTTTGAGGTCACTAGGTCAAAGACCAAGGTCATGGTAACCCTCAGCTGAAAAATGGTTTCCGCTCAATAACTGAGGATTGTCACTGTTGCTTCATCTCCAGTCCAAAACTAAAAAATTCATCTCCATCATTTCTTTTCCTCCCCTACGACCACACAAATGGGGAGACAAGCACTTTTTCAAAAAAGCAATCTCTAGTTATATCATTACATTTCCTGGGTTAATCCAGTTCTGCTAGTAATCATATCATTACATTTCCTGGGTTAATCCAGTTCTGCTAGTAATCATATCATAACATTTCTTGGGTTAATTTCTAGTTCTGCTAGTAATTATATCATTACATTTCCTGGGTTAATTTCCAGTTCTGCTAGTAATTATATCATTACATTTCCTGGGTTAATTTCCAGTTCTGCTAGTAATTATATCATTACATTTCTTGGGTTAATTTCCAGTTCTGCTAGTAATTATATCATAACATTTCTTGGGTTAATTTCTAGTTCTGCTAGTAATTATATCATTACATTTCCTGGGTTAATTTCCAGTTCTGCTAGTAATCATATCATAACATTTCCTGGGTTAATTTCTAGTTCTGCTAGTAATCATATCTCCTGGGTTAATTACCAGTTCTGCTAGTAATCATATCATTACATTTCCTGGGTTAATTTCCAGTTC